>OZ024917.1:32845977-32923477 GCA_964017125.1 Flabesymbios commensalis | reverse complement strand
GTTTAAACTACAAAGTAAAGTTGTATCGTCTGCATCAATAAAACATTTAAAAAAATCGCTCGCAACCGGTAAATCATTTATGTAAATAATGGAGAGAAGAGGGCCTAATATGGAGCCTTGAGGTACACCAGTTTTAATCGTTTGTGTTGTTGAAGAAATTTCGCCCATTTGGACAAACTGTTTTCTGTTTAATAAATAGTTTTTAAATAGGGATAAATCACTGTTTTTTTATACCGTAATATCAAGGTATCAAATGCTTTAGAAATGTCAAGATATATAGTAATGGGTATGTTTCCTCTATCCATTTCGTTGTTACACTATCAAATACGTGAAGAGCAGCTAATTCTGAGGAATGGTTGACTCTAAAGCCGTACTGATTTTAAAAAAACAAATTATTTGAAATAAAATATTTATTCAGTTGTTCAAATATTACCTTTTCAAATAGTTTTGAGATTGGTGGAAGTAGGGAAATTGGTCGGCAATTAGCAATATTACTTTTATCATCTTTTTTAAACAAAGGAAATACTTTAGCTAGTTTTAGATGTTTTGGAAAAACACCCTTTTTCAAGCATTTATTTATTATTAGTTTTATCGGTTTTGTTACTTCTTTTTTTATTAATTTTAATAGGTTTGTAGAAATACCATCAAATTCAGAACTGTTTTTAGAATTAAGAGAAGAAATTATTTTCAATACATCTGAGTCGTTAACACTATGGAATTTAAAGGTATGATTTAATTTATTCTTTAAATATCGTTTATATGAGCGTAAACCCTAATAATTGTATTGTGGACGCAAGAGAAGGACCTATGTTTGCATTGTGAAATACTCGGTAAAATGATTTGCAATTTTTTGTTGATCAGTTAAAATATTATTTTCAATAATTAGGTTATCAGGGAATTTTGTAATGGTGTCACTTTTACTCAAAATACATTTAATGGTTTGCCACGTATTTTTAAGGTTATGTTTATAATTTTGAAAGGTTTTGTAGTAATTATTTTTTGCTAATCGAATGGTTTGTTTTATCATTTTATTGTAAGTCTGTAAATTAACTTTTATGTGTTCATAATTGGGATCATTTAAATTAGTCTTTTTTAAAGTAACATAAAGTTTATCCCTGTAAGATATGGATTTTATTATGCCTAAAGTTATCCAACGAGAACCTTTGTGTTTATTCTTCTTAAATTTAACATGTTTCGTAGGTAAACACTTGTCTTTCGATTTCATAAGTGCATTATGTAGTATACTATAACTAATGTTTGGGTCCGAATGTTTGTTTGTATTTATTAAACTCACTAAATCAGCAGACACAATGTTTTGTTTAAAGTTTTCAATGTGTTCTGGCGTAATCTTAGCGATGTTGATAAACTTAAATTACAATTCAGCAGTATTAAATATAGAAGATGGTCAGATATGGGTGTCGTGATAATAGCCGTTCGGGACTGCATTAACTCCAGCGGTAGATTACAAAATAAATTATCGACTAAGGTGGCAGAAGTGTTAGATAATCGTGTAGGTAGAGTAATTTTCGGTATGTAGTTATAGCTGAGTAGAGTGTCATGAAAAGTTGAAAACAAGTGTTTTTCATTATTTTTAAAAGATTAATATTATAATCTCCCGCTAATATGACTTTCCGTTTGGATTGATTTAACATTTCTAAAATAGGGAAAAAATCATAAAAAAACTGTGAAAAAGTATCATTTAAATTTCGAGGCGGTCTATATATATTTCCTAGAGTTAATTTTAAATCATGTTTTGGCCAATAAACTTCAATAAATAAACATTCCCAAAGATCTGAAATAGACGAAATATCCAAAATATTATATGTTAAAGTATTATCTATAAAAAAGCCTAATCCGACGTGTTCAGAACAACTTTTCCCTTTACAAACAAAAGTATAATTATGTAATTGAAGTAAGGTGGTATCTAACTCATCCGATAATCATGTCTCTTGAATACAGATTATTGGGAAAAATATATTAGATTCAGATAACTCATCAATAAAAATTCTCAACTGATAAATTTTTGCATTAAGAGATTGCATATTAAGACTTAAAACTGAAAGTTGTGAATTTTGTTTTTTCAAAAAAAAGGGATAATTTGTTCACGATCTAAGTAAACTGAATCTATAAAAGAGTCACTAAAATCAGAATTTATGTTATGGTTGTTAATGTCGTTGAGAATAATTATCAATGAGTTTTTCTCATATCCTCCAAATATGTTTAATAAATCAGCCATGATACATGGGATAAATAAGACTGATCATAAAATATTTTTTTGCAATGTGGTATAGCGGTAAAAAAAACATGGAGAGATATATAATTGAAAGACTTATGTATTACAAATACAATTAAATAAACACAATATAACAATATGGACCAGCGTATGGACGTTAATGGTTCGTTAGACTTGGTGGCATGTATTACTACAAAAATATAATATATGGAATTGTGATATGTCAAATAAGCAACTGTATAATCATGATAATATTTTAAATGTGTGGTGTGAAAAAACATTTTGTGCAAGTGCAGTCATACAATTTATCGTGCACGATAGAAAGTAAAACAACTGAAAAAGACAAAAGAAAGTTCTAAAGCGTGATAAACATTTCCTATAAATAGTAAAGTCAATTACATTAAGGTAAAGCTCTTTTTTATCTGCATGGTTAAAAACTTCTATCCATGTGATAACTTTCTCTTGTTTGTACAATTTCAAGCCATCGTTGATCACTATAGCTTCCACTAACCGCTGTTTATTGAGAAAGCTAACTTCGTTACAAACATTTTGCGATAACCAATATTCTTTAAGGTAGAATCTGTAAAGTATTTCTGTAAATTTATTTGACCAACAGTTCATGTTATTTTCATGTACCATCATGTTGTAAGCTTTCCTGACATAGGCAATATTGCATATTATGTAAAATTTATATTTTTCTGTATCAACAGTAGGCCAACACCATAACATTAGGAGTTAATATATAGGTGCATTCAAAAATCCCTTCAGTGCAAGCAGATGAACATGTTCAATAGCTGTAGTGCTACCACTCCAAATTTCCGCGACATGTAACAATATTGGTTTAATTTGGGTATCAGATACATTAAGGAACACGTTTAAGGAAATGTTTGATACATTTTTAAACTTCTATCGATGCGTATGAATGCAATCTCTGTTCTTGTAGCGAGATAATTTCACGTACAAGTGTGTCTTGACCTCGTGGAAAACACAATACCTAGATAGGTGTATTCCACTTCAACTTTAAAGCTGTATTATTTAAAAAAACACTTCTCCTGTGCAGCCAAGTGACCACCATTTCTAAATACAAATATACACTACCTTGGATTTCTCTGTGTGTGCGATAAAACCCAGCAATTCTGAAATTTGAAACAAGATATTAATTTTTCTTTGGAGCAATATCATCTGCAAACAATAAAATGAGTAATCCAGACACATCAGGGTGAAATTGGCAGAGCTCCTCTTAAGCGTACCTCATTTGCAACTACGTGTACTTGAATAAGGTGTGAAAATAGTGGTGGACTTAAAATACATCCTTGTTTGAGCCCGCATAAACATTGGAAAAAATCTGTTTCGCCCTTATCACAGCGAACATTGCAGCGTCCGACTTCATAAATACCTTGGAGAATGACGAGCATTTTTTTCGATTATACCATTTTTACTTTAAATGTTCCATCAAACACTTCTGTCAACAGAATCGAAAGCTTTTTCTGTAATCAATGAGAGCCACGTAACTTTACGCCGTTTATCAAGGTATTTTTGTACAATCGAATTCAAAATAAAGGCCTTATCTATAGTAGAGTACCCTCGACGAAACCTTGCTTTTTCTTCTGATATAAATTAATTATCGTCTACCCATTTTTGTAATCTTACATTTAAAATCCGATTAAAACTTTTACTGAAAATACTTGCTAGACATATGCTGTACCTCTGTAATTATCAGTGACGTTGACACTACCTTTTTTATGGATTGGTATTATGGTCAAATTTGACCACAGTACGGGATATACACCAGTATCAAAAATTGTAATAAACAAACCGTGGATATAAGGAATTAAACGGTTCCCTGCGAATTTAAACATTTCCCTTACAACACCGTCTGCACCAGCAGTTTTATTATTTTTTAAATGTTTTATACTTTGCTTTAGCTCTTGTTCTGTGATTGGAGAGTTAAGCTAACACGCTTCAATCTGAATTTTCACCCACTTGAAGTTGTGTCTCGCGAGTGAAAATTATTCAGATTTCACAAAATAGAGGTCGACTGTTTTCAAATATTGCTGATTGATGTCACATTTTATCTTTAACATGTTTAAAAGGTGATACTTAATGTGCTGATAAAAAATGAAAACCCGAATATATATGGCACCGGCGGTTATAGGGTTAAAAGAGGATTAACATTATCTCTATCACTTCTTTCATTTTCAAAACGTGTTTCAAACAAAGCGGAAAATGATTGAACCAATCGTTACTACTTATGTTACAAAAGCGAGATGTACCTGTCCTATTCATTCCACGTAGTGAATTCCAAAATCTAGTTGAATCACGCAGACTAGAATTAATATTATCAGACACACTGGACAAATATATTATTATTTCTTTTTAACCTATTCTCTGAAACCACTTAATATAAGGCATAATTAAAGGGTCCCATGCATAAACATGCTAACTCTGTTTTGCCATTTTGATATAAACGCGATTTTCATATTTTCAGCGTGGTAAAATGTTTATATCTTTTTTACTTTTTATCGTAGGGAATCCCAATTAATTTCAATATCTTCGTCTTTTTATTTACTTTCTGATTCAGTTATAGAAAAAATTATTTTGTCGAAAGCTTTTGACAGAACCCCCTATAAAGGGACCTAAAACACATTTGTGCACGCGTATGACTCTTTATTCCTGCATGCAAAAGAATGCCAAATCGAATTAGCAATTTCAAAGCTGACGAAATTGTCGATGCTATGTATATAATGCATTTCAATATCACAAAAACATGGCATGCATAAAGATGTCAAATAGACTTGTCAAAGGCAAATATGAACAAATATCCATGTATCAAAGTGAAAAGTCGACTTGACATGGTTGTTTTGAAGGGTTATTTATGTTAAATATACGCTGAAATATGTACACCTATCTGGTATCATTATTAAGATGGTAAATTTTGCTATCAACATGCAAACATTCATTTTTCACTAACTAGAATGATATTTCAAAATAATGAGAAAAAATGTTCTAACGCAACGATGTGGCAAAACCCACATGTAACCAGTAGGAACTGCGTAGATATATACATGTTTATGTGATCTAAAAACATAATAGACCAGTATCTTGCAAACGAGTTACTGAAATTGTAATACTTTGTATTACATTGTAATATTACAAGTAGCTTAAAGACGTATAAACTGCATAACCATCGCCAAGCTTATTAGGCTTTTCGACTGGAAGCAGTACATTATAACTTGTCACCCGTGAAGCATTAGCTGACTGATCCAATTGATAAAAAACAACTTTCCTTCCATGTCATTTTTAAGTTTGTACTTTAGACCTATTGATGCTCTGTTGCAAAACCCATTTAGTAGGTCCCCCCTACTCAGTGTTTTATCTCTGTCACGCTTTCCTGAACTTGTGAGCGCAGTCGGCCTGGAGGCGGCAGTTGTTGATCACCCAAGAGTGCTTATTTAACAGTCACGATGTCTGATAAATTATGTTGGTAATACGATCGGGGTAAAACATATGACAAAAGTGACATTGGGACTTCTAAACTATTGGCGGATGGCAAATACCGGGGATGGCATTATACCGCGGTAATTAACATTGGCGGAAATCCGTTTAACTACTTCACTTGGCATAAGGCGGGGTTGGCATTATAACCGGGGGCAATACAGCTGGGGAGCACTGTATTATATTAGCATGATTAGCCTTGCATGTACTTCATTTTCTGAAAATGAGATATGCGACTGATTTTGTGCAGATGGGTAACATATAATGTTATTATGTCCGAAAGAAGGTATTTTGTTATTTTGTTATTTTGTTTTCATTTCTAATATTAAAATACAAATAATAAGGGTCAGAAATATGAATATTACAGTTTTGAAAGGAAGTATGTCCTCATAGTTATATCCAAAGATGCAATATAACACAACACATCACTAGAACACCAATGATAACCAGATTTCTGCATGTACTACTAAGCCACTATGTTTCATAACCAAAACGTGGTAGTGACGATAAACTCCACATTTATACCATTGTTGAATGTAGTTTTGATATGTTATGTGGACAAAGCCTACAGATTATGATCCGTCAGATCAATGCTTATTTCAGTTAGCACCATCTTGCAAGTAAATATTTAAAAAATGCGGATGTTTTCTCCAGTTAGCATAATACTGCTTGTAAATATCTACCGCCCGTACCGGCTTCCCAAGAGCAAGTCTATGTCAATCCAACATTACATGAACTTGCACCCTGTATATTAGATAATGCGTATGCCAACTCTACATGGTTACATGTCATTGGTCCGACACACCATTGGTCCGACACACCAATGGTCCGACACACCATTGGTCCGACACACCAATGGTCCGACACACCATTGGTCCGACACACCATCGGTCCGACACACCATTGGTCCGACACACCATTGGTCCGACACACCATTGGTCCGACAATTCATGGTAGGCCTATAAACTTGAGTTGAGTCACAAGAAAACTTGAGTTGAGTTACAAAAAAACTTGAGTTGAGTTACAAGAAAATTTCAGTCGAGTTACAAGAAAATTTACAGGGAAACTTGAGTTCAGTTACTAAAACATTTCAGTTAATTACATGAAATTTGAGTTGAGTGACAAGAAAACTTGAGTTGAGCTACAAGAAAAAATGAGTTACCGTAAACTGGGGTGACTTTGGCCCTATGAGGTGACTTTGGCCCAAATGAAAGAAAAGATATGTTTTATAACGTCACAATATAAATGTCTATGATGTTTTATTGATGTTGGGATATACATGTATAGGTTTCTATTTGCACCATGTCATTTCTGATCAATTATATTGTACAGAGGTAGGCACCTCCAAGAAGGTCACCAGGTTAAAACACGTGTTTTCTAGACCTGCAAAAATTAAGCTGGTTTAGCTAATTCTGTGGACACAATGATCTACATAATATTCTATACTGAAATCTCAAGTCCTGAGCAGTCATGCTCACAATTTTTCTAAATGAACAAATATTTCAATAAATTTTCTGACCACAAAATTAAAAAAATTATAGGCGTATTTTTGGGGTGAATTTGGCCCAATATTAAAAACAAAATTGGATAGCTTTGGCTTGAAATGCTTAAGAACATTTAAATTTCCTGAGATTAAAGTACTTAAATTTCACAACATTTACGTCACATGGTTTTAAGTTCTTTTTTAGCATTTTATCTCTGTTTCAAATCCCTGTGCAATATTTTGGGCCAAAGTCACCCCAAGTTATTAATTTTTGGGGGGCTAAAGTCACCCCCAGCTTGGGATCACAAGCTACCCAGATTTTCAATTTCATTACTTCAGTTGGTTCAGAACATTTACCATTCCCGAAATTACCTTATTTTAAATTTCAAAACAATTACGTCAGAATGTCAAGTGTTTTTTAGCATTATATCAGTGTTTAAAATCACTGTTTAAAGTTACCGAAGCTGTAACTTATTTTCTTGGGACAAAGTCATCCCAAGTGGTGGCTGTGACTTTGACCCAGCCCTGAAAATTAAATAAAAAGTGTGAAAGAATCGTCACCTCAAATTATAAAAAAAAATACAATTAGTTTTCTTTATCTATATGGCTACATTCACTAGAAACGTAAATTAATATAATTATAAGCTCTATAGATTTAAAAAAAATAAAAAAGTGGGCCAAAGTCACCCCAGTTTATTGTACAAGAAAACTTGAGTTGAGTTACAAGGAAAATTGAGTTGAGATACAAGAAATTTGAGATGAGTGACAAGAAAACTAAGAGTAGAGTAACAAGAAAATTTAGTTGAGTAACAGAAATTTGTGTTTAACATGTTGAATAACAAGAAAACTTGAGTTGAGTAAAAACAGGACTAAATGGAGTTGAGTGACCCCAATGGGTCTCCGTAGTTTTGTCATCAAATAAAATTACTACAAGGCTATTTTTTCACCTCCAACCCCTGTAACGGGGTCGGCCCTCTTTTACGAAGTCCCATTATTAATCCGAATTCCCCGTAAACCTCAACCTAGTAGATAGATAAGTCAAAAGCCTTCGTTTATGGTTACAGGTAACCCTTTATTCCTTAGTACCTTTATTCCGAAGTACCATTAGTCCGAAATAAAATGAGCTTATAGATACACTATCAGTGACACTTTGGTCAAAATACCAGATTAAATAAACACATTGCTTAACTACCTAGCAAATACGATCTTGGTTGGTTTAATGCTTTGAATGATGTCGCCCCAACTCAGGTTGAACGTAGACCTACAATCCTACATGTATCTAATGTTTCAAGTTTTCCGGCAAGATTTGATATACATTTTGCCAATTCCAAATATCAACGAGGCCCGTCTGCGACGTAAATAGCCTCGAGCCTCTTAATTATAGGTAGGTCAAGTATGAACCCAAATCGAGCAAGGTTTAGGCATGGTTAACCTCTGGATATTTAAAGTGATTAATTTTTTTAATGTACATCATCGTGGCATGCATTGTGCCAATGCTATTTCAATCAAAACATGGGATAACATGAGTACTGTCAACGTAACATGCGTTATATCGCGACAAAACCCCGTTTTTTTTAAATAAATTAGAACTTTAAAAAATACACAAATTAATATAATATTCGCTCCCGTCCAATGCAACGCGTTTAATCCATAGCCAGGGATTTAATGTTGTCTTCAATCATTTGTATTAGAGAAAATGCTTCCAAGTTGCGACACATTTAGGAGAGAACATGCCAGAAATGTGCTAGAAATGTGTGGAAATATTGTTGTTTATTTACATTAGGGGCGTACCAGATGATACGTGGGGGGATAATTATGAGTTTTTGCTGGAAAAAAAGTGTGTCCGGTAAATCTCAGGAAAAAATATTTTGTTTGGTTATGCAAGGGAAACTGGTTAGCCCCGGTGGTAAAACTAATAGCCTCAGCCCCCCCCCCCACCCACACATGTAATATCTGACCCGCCCTTTACAGATCGGTAAATCGATACACAAAGCTGATTTGATGAATATGTCAAGCAAGATGAAGTAGAATAATTGATAAGTATTTGTAATTTAGTTCTGTCATTCAATGTAACAAGTATGATGAGTCATTGTTACACATTTTCTCAATTTAAATTTAAATTTAAATATGAAGTACTTGTCAAACTCTTCTCTGCTTGGTAAAATAATAGCTAAAACATCAATGAGTTCAAATGTAAAAAATATGATGAAAACAGTAGCCTAGGTTCTAAATTTTAACTTTTCTTGAAGGTTTTTTGCTGTATAGGGCCTATTAAAGTAATATAGAGAAAGGTTCTATGTGATATCTATACCAGTATAGATATGGAACCTTTCTCTATTTTACCATTCAACAAATAATCTTTTAAGAACCTGACATCCGTTTACCGATGTCATTTTTAACAATGACATTTTTACCTTACATTATCTTAGTCGATACATGGAGGTCCACAGAAATACATTACAAATTAAATTTATTCTCAAATATGTAGACATATGTCACCTGGTTGAGTCATTGTAAATTGTGTTGGGCTCTTGACATTCAAATAATAAAAAAAAGATGGTCCCAGAATCTCCCGCCATTTAAACTATGTTATATAAAAAAAGTTCAAGGTCATCTTTGTTAGATTCTGATATTTATGGTCTTCTAAGGTTTGTCGGACCAATGGTGTGTCGGACCAATGGTGTGTCGGACCATTGGTGTGTCGGACCAATGGTGTGTCGGACCAATGGTGTGTCGGACCAATGGTGTGTCGGACCAATGGTGTGTCGGACCAATGGTCAGTCACCACTCTACATAGCATTATTTGGAACTAGCGATATATTAACCCTAGAGCTCCAATTTTTTCACACAAGATGCATATGGGTAGCTACAAAGAACAGCATGGAATACAAAACTCAAATTTATGCTAACTCGAGTTAGCATGTTTATACCATGCATTATGTTTATAATCTCGACGAGCATTCAAGTATCGACATTTATGATCATCATGGGATGTATAATTATGTTTTCTCAAAAGCTTTCTCAGTTACTTTTTTATCTGGGAAACACTGTTTATCAAACTATTTACACTTGCCTGACTTGTGTTTCACGACATATGAATAAGACACAATACTAACTGATGGAATACAACTTGTGGTAGGCTAATACTTTTAGTAGGTTCATTTATATCTAACTACTCTTTTTTAAAACAGCTGACCACTAGCTGCCTCACTTTCTAGATATGAACTAACATCCCGGATATAAATTGGCTTACCTTCTTCAGTCCATTAAAAACGTGATTTAGCTACTTGCCCAATGCTATTATTTGCAACATTTTGTGACCCTGCGATATGACTTTTAAAACAGGTTTATATTGGCATGGGGTAGACCTATGTGAAGAAATTACCTTCTTGTTTATTATTACACTTTCACAAAATTAAATTGTTCTTTCGTGACAATAAAATAATCCACCAGACTGTTACCGTGAACTGACATGTAGGCCTACGTGTATTTATCTGTAAGCCTATTACCTAGAGTGCAGTCATTTAAAATGCCTAAATGAAGTCCAGAACACAACGACAGAAGAGATCTGCCAAAAGAGTAAATAACTTTATCTTGCGATTGGCAGGACTCATCAAGAATGACAGTGGTAACATCCATGAGTTATCATGTTTTTATTTTTTTCAGAATTTTCATATTTTTACAAATATTTTTAATCAACATTTCTATGAAACCAGAAGTAACCCAAACAAACTATTTGTATACCTGAAGGACGATTGAATGTTTTCACAGCATTGGGCCACATGCTGATGACATCGGCCCAGCGTTGGGTAGACAATCAGTGCTGCAGGTGTGTCCTCCCGTGTCCTGACTATGAGACACCAATTAGCGGCGACTGGTTTGATCTTACCGTCTGATACGTGGGAATATGTGATCTAAAGTGCTGAGTATTGCTGACTTGTTTTGTTTACATGGCAATATACGACCTGGACATACAACTATTTCACTTTTTTTCAGTGCTTTAAAATTGTTATTTGACTTTTCTGTATTTTTAGTTAAGATCAGTAGGCTATATAGCTTCATATAAATTTAATTTCAAAATTGACAACATTGAAAATGTCTCATCCCAAGGGGTCCCTTTAAAATTGCCAGTGTCATTGATAACTTCATAAACTGAGTTTAGAGTAGTCCTATCGAATCATACATTATCTAGATATAAAAAGGCAGATCTATATAAAAATGTGGAGCGTAGTGGGAGAAAATGCAAGGCCTAATGTGTGTCATGTAATAGCATCAGACATTCTTCACACTGTCATCAGACCTGTGGTCATGCGATCTGCGTGAATTAAGACTGAAATGGTGCAATGTGTATTAGGGGACGACTTTCATTTTTTGTCTCAGTGCAGTAGGCCTATTTTTACAGATGAGCGGAAATTACTTTTGCCAAAATATTAGTGGTCTAATTTAGGCCTAAGTACAGAAAAGTATCATGTAGGCCTAGTCCTAGACTATAATAATTGTCTAGTTCAAGTTATCAAAGACAATGTAAATTAGCGAATTTTGTTAAAATAATTATGTCTCATTTCAGATAACTTTAAAAATGTTATCGTTTTATTTTGAAGATGTGTTAAAATGATAAAAAAGTAAAAAAAAAATTAATTAGTTGGGATGAGACATTTTCAATGTTGTCAATTTCTAAAATTTAATTTATATGTTCAGCTATATAGCCTACTGATCCTCACTGAAAATACGAAAAAGTCAAAAAACAATTTTAAAGCACCGAAAAAGAGTGAAATAGTTGTATTTCCAGGTCGTATATTGCCATGTAAACAAAACAAGTCAGCAATATTCAGCACTTTACATCACATATTCCCATGTATCAGACAGTAAAATCAGAACAGTCACCCCTATTAAATTGGTGTCTTATAGTCAGGACACGGGAGGACACACCTGCACAGCACTGATTGTCCACCCAACGCTGGTCCGATGCCATCAGCATGTGGCCCAATGCTGTGAAAACATTCAATCTTCCTTCAGGTATACAAATAGTTTGTTTGGGTTATTTCTGGTTTCATAGAAATGTTGATTAAAAATATTTGTAAAAATATAACAATTGTGAAAAAAAATAAAACTTGATCCGTGGGATACACTACTTCAGTAGGCCTACGGAGTTAAAAACGAAAATTGATGTCATCGGATTCCCAAGGAGCTGCTTTAAATATCATTAGGCCTACAGATATTTTGCTTCTGTCGCCACATGTGGTGATGTGGCGGCGACCACTTGCCCACCTCTGTATATCGCTCAAAATTCCTTAAACTGTACATTTGGTGTCGCCGGCATATGTAGGCTGATATAAAGCAAATTGCGTCCTAGTACTGGTACATTCCCATTCCTGACTGAAATACCTTTCCAATGATAACAAGTTTGTCGAATTTCCACTGGTAGTTTTTAAACTACAGCCACATAGGTAAACCAAAATTGATCAAAATGTTAAATCCGTTATGTCGTTTGTGGACTTCTAGCTATTTATTGCACATTGTTTATGATATCACAGGTGTCGCCGTTATGCTGTTGAATCCGTTATGTATTATTTGTTTGATAAAAACGTCGGTTTAATTCGACAATTAATTCACCCTGTGTTATTCATTTCACACATATAGTAGACTATTAATGGAAAATAAATCAAAATCCCATACGAATTGAAGTATAACTTAATATTACTCGTTATATGGTTGCAATGTTCATTTTAACATTAGGGAATGTTGAATCCGTTATGTCGATTTGGCAGCCATGAGACATTCTCAAGATATTGTTTACACTTTTCCTCTCTTGTGACCAATGGTATGTGTATATATTACTAACCACAACACATCGAGTTTGATAATTTATAGTCTCGCGAGACCTTAATGGGTATTGTAAGTTGTTCCAGTTAAATCCGTTATGATAAATCCGTTATGCTCCATGACCTATATTTGCATATTAGCATATAATATCTGATCAGTTTTTCATATAGTTAGTATTTTCTGCCATGCTTCTTACACATACATCACGTGGGGTAATCTGAAGTACGCTGTTGCCTCGAATTATGGAATAATCAGAACAGGTAAAGTGCCAAGCTTAATCACTGTTTTTATACATCGATTGCTTTGGTGAAAATAAAGAATGATATACAAAATTTCAACGTATGATCTCTTGTCAGCACATGTAACGATAAGTAGGAAAAACTTAATGTTGTGTGATACATAATTAGAGCTCTAATTATTGAACACAATCCAGCATAACGGATTTAACATTTTTAATAACGGATTCAACAAACAATGCAATGTCTTAGTACATGCTAAAACATACGAATATGACAAGCAAGCAAGCCAACAAGCCAGCCAGCAAGCCAGCCTGCAAGCCAGCCAGCCATCCAGCAAGCCAGCCAGCTAGCCAGCCAGCCAGCCAGCCAGCCAGCAAGCAAGCAAGCAAGCTGGCAAGCATGCCAGCAAGACAGCCAGCAAGCAAGCCAGAAAGCAAGCCAGCCAGCAAGCAAGCCAGCCAGAAAGCAAGCCAGCCAGCAAGCTAGCCAGCCTACAAGCCAGCCTACAAGCCAGAACGCAAGCAAGCAAGCAAGCAAGCAAGCAAGCAAGCAAGCAAGCAAGCAAGCAAGCAAGCAAGCAAGCAAGCAAGCAAGCAAGCAAGCAAGCAAGCAAGCAAGCAAGCAAGCAAGCAAGCAAGCAAGCAAGCAAGCAAGCAAGCAAGCAAGCAAGCAAGCAAGCAAGCAAGCAAGCAAGCAAGCAAGCAAGCAAGCAGGCAGGCAGGCAGGCAGGCAAGCAAGCAAGCAAGCAGGCAATCAAGCAAGCAAGCAAGCAAGCCAACAAGCCAGCCAGCCAGCCAGCCAGCCTGCCAGCCAGCAAGCCAGCCAGCCAGCAAGCCAGCAAGCAAGCAAGCAAGCAAACAATCAATCAAGCAAGCAAGCAAGCAAGCAAGCAAGCAAGCAAGCAAGCAAGCAAGCAAGCAAGCAAGCAAGCAAGCAAGCAAGCAAGCAAGCAAGCAAGCAAGCCAGCCAGCCAGCCAGCCAGCCAGCCAGCCAGCAAGCCAACAAGACAGCAAGCCAGCCAACAAGCTTGCAAGCCAGCCAGCAAGCCAGCCAGCAAGCAAGCTAGCCAGCCAGCCAGCCAGCAAGCAAGCCAGTAAACAAACCAGCAAGCAAGCAAGCCAGCCAGCAAGCTAGCCAGCCTACAAGCCAGCCTACAAGCCAGAACGCAAGCAAGCAAGCAAGCAAGCAAGCAAGCAAGCAAGCAAGCAAGCAAGCAAGCAAGCAAGCAAGCAAGCAAGCAAGCAAGCAAGCAAGCAAGCAAGCAAGCAAGCAAGCAAGCAAGCAAGCAAGCAAGCAAGCAAGCAAGCAAGCAAGCAAGCAAGCAAGCAAGCAAGCAAGCAAGCAGGCAGGCAGGCAGGCAGGCAGGCAAGCAAGCAAGCAAGCAGGCAATCAAGCAAGCAAGCAAGCAAGCCAACAAGCCAGCCAGCCAGTCAGCCAGCCAGCCTGCCAGCCAGCAAGCCAGCCAGCCAGCAAGCCAGCAAGCAAGCAAGCAAGCAATCAAGCAAGCAAGCAAGCAAGCAAGCAAGCAAGCAAGCAAGCAAGCAAGCAAGCAAGCAAGCCAGCAAGCAACAGTTCAAGAGTATGAGCAAATGGTTAGTCACATCAAAGAGCTTGATGATCAGCCAGCTCCTGATCCAAAAAATGTACACAGTGTGTTTACTACTGGGATAGGAAAGGTTTACATCAGAGAAACGTCGTGCTTCTGTTCCAACTGTTGGGAAAACGGCGACTTCAATCCAGAAACATCATGCGACGGGTGGCTGTTCGGAAAAGTGACAAAGGTTTTAGTTCATTAATTCAGGAACACAGAAATGAGTGTGAGTCCCCAGTCAGATCATAATACAATATCTAGCCATGAATCACGTGGAAAAAGACCAGTGCACATTTCTAAGGCAGCAACACCACCCAGCTTACCTGACTCTGAACAGTTAGACAAGCAAAATCCTGGTAAACCAGCTGCAGCAGCAAATGTGGAATACACGAATGGGAGCTTTGTAAACGCTCTTTTTGAAGGCATACACTATGTCGGACAAATAATCGATATTGATGATAGGGGAGAAGTGCCTATTATGAGCATAGTATGGGAACACTGTCCTGTGAGCGTTAATAGTATGTCAATGACAACTGAACTTAATAAAATATACATATGTATGATTTTTCTATCAAAATATATATTTTCGCCTTTTTGATAACGACATTTTTTTATTTTGAGGAAGTTTTAATTTTTTTGCAATCCTGCTCATAATAGGAACATCTGTTCATAAGATGAGCATGGCCAGTACCTTTAATGAGCAGGCATGCTCATAAAGGAACTACCGTGCTCATATTAGGAACATTTTCTATTTTCTAACATGACACTGTTTGGCTGTCACGGTCATCAGAATGGAGCTAAATGTTTTGTACGAGGATAATTTTAAAGAATATTTCAATCATTACACGAATATAACATTTTTCTATATGCTGGCTCAATGATTATTTAAAAACACTTGAAGAATCAAAGACTGTTATTTATTTGTGAATACATTTATAGGTGTTCCAAATTTGAGCAGGTCTGCTCATATTAGGTGCAGTGTGTTATATTAGGTGCAGTGTGTTATATTTTGTCCCTGATTTATTGTATAACTTTATTCAAATATAAAACTCGTTCCACGCACAAGATTTTTCAAGATCTGTGTTTCCAAAAAAATTATTATGTTCGAATTGGTATAAATAGAGTGGCGAATGAAAGATACAAAATACACTTGTGGGGGAACTGGAATAGTTGTTAGTACTAGTACTTTTCATTTTATGGAAGTACCGCCTATTTCAACACCATTTTTCACCACCAGCAATAGAGTGTTTGAAATTAGGTCAATTGGATGAATGCATGAATTACCCCTCATTGCAAATTGTGTTACTCTGAGGACTATGCGACCAGAGGATAGCCGAGCTGAGCGACACGCGTCGGCGTTCCACCATATATTTCACAGTAAAACCCACGTCTCTGGACGTCTTGGCATGTATGGTTGTAAGCCCCCCAGGCATGCCCAAAATGGGTGAGTGAAGGAAAACAGCCTTAATAACTCACGATGCCCAACCACCCCACCCTCGCGTCGTCATCTGTACATATACAGTTTCATTTTTTATCATAAAGTTTGCACTGTTTTTTTAAATATTGTTTACTGACCACTGTCGAAAAGTGACATTTGGCAACTATTTCACTAATTTATTTACTCTAACATATACAGGGGGAATTTCACGTAAAGGGCACACAAAAAGTCTCATAGCATGTCAAAAATAAAAACCTTCCATGTATGATAATTTCACAACTTTTGACAGCGAGATGTCATTCCCCAACATCAGTTAAATTTCCAGAGCTTAATTATGCCCATGAATGAAGATATTGACTTGTGAAATGTATGCTTTATATGCGTGTACTGGAGGGGACATTTGTTTTAACAATCATTAGTCTCTGCTCAAATGCTAATAATGTAGGTGATTTGAAAATACTAACCCCTAAATTTGTTTTTTTTTTATTGTCGTGTTTCTAAAGGGAAGATCACTATGTGCTGTACGCGTATTTCACATGTATATAGATTTGATATTCATTTGAAATGTGACAAATGAAATTTTGCAATACACTCAAGTATGAATTGTACAGCATTTACTTCGACAGCTCAACAAATTAGTGCTCTGACATCAACTAAATATACACATATAGCTTGAATACTATATATGACATATTTTGTGCATTTTTACAGTGCTTTTTCATGCGAATCCTCTGCACAATTATATGTGTGACAAACTGTACTGGAGGGGACATTTTGTTAACGGTTGAAATAACAACATCACAAGTGCTATAAATGCATACTTTAGATCAGTAAAACATGATATGTTGCTCAACATTTCATATTCTAATTTTGCTCCAATATATATTGTTATTAATCAACATTTGTTTTCAAATTGAGCTGAAGTAGCATAATTGTATAAACTTTGCTAAAATAAAATGATATTTAAGTGGTTTATCACGGGTAAAGGCCGCAACTATTTGTCTGCATCGTATTAAACACCATCAAGGAAAAACAATGGAAAATGATTTTAATTTTTGTGAAATAACTTGGTAATGTCACGGTGTTCAAGCTAATATCATAAAATGTACTGGAGAGGACATATTTTTTTAACAACAATAACAAACCTGTAAGCATGAATGATCACTCAATAATTCAACTGAATAACAAGTAAACTACTAAAAAGAGATAAAATAGCATCATCAGTCATAGTTTACAAACATCTACATTACTATTATTCCAATATAACCGCAGAGACAGTTAGTGTATCCATTCCAACCTCCTCACGAAAGTCTAGAAAGCATTTTGTTGGCACATCCTTCCCTTAAACCTGACATTTTGTTTTATACTATAAAACAAAATGTGAGGTGTATGGTATAAAACAAAATGTGAGGTTTGAGGGAGGGATATATATGCCAACAAAATACTTTCCGGACTTTCATGAGGGGAGTTGGATAAATTATAGTACTGGGCTAGGTATCTGGGATGCTTTGCCTGATATCAAGCATATAGTAAATAATGGGCAATAGTCAGCCATCTTGCATTTGATAGAGTTGAAATTTGTCAAGGTATATAAATGAAAACAACCATTTTCAAATGCATATTCCTCCCTTATCTTCACTTCATCATGGCTGTTAGGAGCATAAGCTCTTTGTAGGGTCTAGCTAGCTAACATAGCGTAGTTTGCCAGATATCAGGCATATTCAATAATTAAATAATTGCCGCAAGTCTGCTATTCTGAATGTGATCAAGTTCAAATTTGTTAGGTCACAGCTGTCACTCCCTGAAATCTAACATTTTCTTTTTACTTTGTTACTTAGTTGTAGTGTAACTGTTTTATTATGCTAATGTACCGTACACAATATATTTATGTACAGTGGTTTAAAAATAATATTAACTCCAGCCGATCTTGAGCTTATATAATTCGATACAAAGTTTTGTATGTAATGGTACATATAATTAAGAAAATAATAATACATACCTCAAACTGAATACAAATTGACATGCATGCATCAATGGCCCTACCATTATTTTACACCAAGCTACGTTTTTACTACGGTAAAGCAATTACTGGTTAACTATTTTAGTATGGTACAAATGATAATTTATCATGTTTATATAACAATACCGTTCTCTCACTCCAGCCTAGGCCTATATCTACAAATCTGGGATATATTTGTATTCATAACAAGACCTATTAAATTTGATTTTTTTCATATATCCCGATAATCGGCTATTTTTAATTTGCCAAAATATCTCCCTGAAACCTCACATTTTGTTTTAGCATAATAACCCTTGAACTATCTGGCACATTTTAGCAGATATCACATATATTAAAGTAGGCCTAAACATGACGTCATTAGGCCAATTCCTATTTTATACCGGATGCTATCGGCATTAACAGCGGTTAAAATCCAGTATTCAGCCATTGTTATTATGCGACTACATTTTTTGCCTTTATTGGCCCATTACTGGTCCAATGCGGAATATAGATCATAAACTGTATTGGCTGAAAACAGCACCAATGTGCAAGACATAATGATAATCAGGCTCAAGTAAACCATTTTATTGGGCCAATACTGTGATGTTATCAGGGTGATTTTGAAATTGATGGGAGTTGAAATTTTTCAGGGCATTTCCCTCGATCCTTAAAACCTCACATTTTGTTTTCTTATTCTATGGTCTAGCTGTCTGGCAATATTTGCCGTAGTAGTAAATCTTTGCTTTACGTCACTATTCGGCACAAAAGGTCTTTTAAGTGACATTGTAATACGATAAAAACGTTGTAGTCAATTGATGAGATGAATGATGTACAGATGATGATGTGAGGGTGGGGGTGATAGGGCATGGTGGGTTATTGAGAGCGTTTTCCTTCGCTCGCCCGATAAGGGTTTCTGGGCATGTCTAGGGGATATACCCCCAGATATGGCCAGACGACCGGAGACTTGAGTTTTCCCTGTGCAATTTAATGCTGAAACTCTGTGGCATTTTGCGCAGCTCCGCTATCCTCGGGTCGGATAGTCCTCAGAGTAACAATAGGAAGGATAACTCCCTCTGGGTAACTCCATTCATCCCACGTGAGAGACATAATGTCAAACACGCTATTGCCGGTTATTTAAGGCTACCACAGCCTACATCAGCGCCAGCACTGATGCGGGTGCTGCATCGGCTCCGCTGTTGAGCGGAGGAGCCAGGGTACGCCACTGGCAATCTGCCCGAAGATTATGGCCAGATACGAGGAGGCTGAAGCTGCCCTTGGATGATTGCTGTAGACGGCAATATTTGCTGGATATATCAGACATAATATATATTTTTTAAAGTAGATAATAAATGGCAGATAGTTGGCAATTTTGAATGTGATCTGAGTTGAAATAAGGTCTATCCCTCCCGGAAACCTCACATTTTCTTTTATATTAATTGTCTAGTTATCTGGCACTGGATGTGAAGCATGTTAAGTTAAATAATGGACACCAGCTGGCCATTTTGCACCTGATAGATTTGGAAGTTTTTCGAGGCATACATGTATATTTTATGAATATAACTGGTATGCTGGTAATATTTTCTCAAACCTCACAATTTTTTATAGTTATAGTCTAGCTATATCAAACGATCTGCTTAGCCTTGCCCTCCTTAAAACCTCACATTTTATATTATATCAATTAATTGTCTGGTTATTTGGCATGGTTTGCCAGATATCACTATCAGGCATAATAAATTAAGGCCATACAACGCTGCGCCAACTTGAGCATTGTAAGATCCTACATCATGTACCAGTGACATGTGCGCTATCGACTATTATATATCTGGGGGCTGGGGCCATGTTATAAAACATGACATAATTTTATATCCTAGCATATAACCTGTAGTGAAACCACCTCCTGGGTGGATAACAAGACATTTAAACTCATTTTTTTGCAATAGAAAATGTATATGACAATCATACATTTAAACTATTAAATCCATTTTAAAGTAGGAGGGTCATCATGGTTCGCTGAGCAAATATTATCCACCCATCCGCATGTGCAGCATCGTCAAGGTCCACAGGAGTGGGGCCGCCGAAGCGAAACTATTATGGTTTGGTGAAGCAAAAGGACCCAGCTGCTACAAACACATTTTTTTTTAAATTCAAGTAGTCTAGTAGATTGTGTATCGGTACAGACCGCTTAAATCGCTTGACAAGCATGAAAAATACCACTATACCTGAGTAATTACACTTTTAGTGTTACATACGTTCTGTTACCTCCAGTACGCAGTGTACTGGCAGCCTATTATAGACAATATAGAGCACATTTGTTTGATGATATATACGCCATAAATGTATATATATTGTACTAGTAGGTCTTGCAAGTCAGAACAGTGAAGAAATTAATTAACATGCTAATATTGATTTAAAAATGAGCAAAGGAAACACCCACAAAATATTTTTTGGTTACAACTTATCCATTAATGAAATACATATATGTATTTTTAATAAATATCAATTTGTTGGTGTCTAGTGGCTGCCATTAACGAAGGCTTTTTTATAATAATACATAATTACCAATATAGATCAGTAAATTACAAAAATTAGGTCTTATCACACAAAGAATACTAAATATTGATATTATGTACTGGAGGGGACAATTCTAATTTAACACTATTTTCATCCAAAAATGTATAAATATGTGGTTGTTGTAACATGAATTTCCAATTAATATCCACGTGGGGGCTCAAAGAGGCAGGTTATATTGCAATAATAATATATCTTAGAAAAACACACTGCGTGGATCTTGAATAGTGATGTACTGGAGGGGACATTATTTTAACGGAATTTTCATATACATACAGGTGATTCTAATTAATTTGCTAATGTTAATCAGCAATCAGTTTAAAGTATTTGTATGTCATATATAACCACCAGACCTATTCAAAAGAGTAATTAAATGTCTATATATATGTAGATAGTTCAAGCTGGGCAGTGATGTACTGGCGGGAAAAAATGAAAAAAAAAATTAACGGAAAATACTTTAAACTCAATAAATACACATAAAATCAGATTCTGTGACTCGATTTTTGTCAAACATAAATTTTAGTTGAAAATTAGGTGTCCCCGTCAGGCAAATTTTGGATCCGCCACTGAATCCGCAAGGCTATGAAATTATTTCATATTTTATCTAAATTAAGAACCCCAAGACAACTCTTAAATTCCAAAGGCATTGTTAATTTTGTTAAAATGAAAGAGGAACAGTAAACGATATTCTTTGTAATTATACGGACTTTCAAATTCTATAGGTAAAGGCATTTTACATAGGTGATATAAAAATAAATTATGTAGGTTCAGTGGGAAATTCCTTGAAGTGCCTGAATCGACAAAAATACAAAAAGCGCTGTCTTTGATCATTTACATGCATCGAAGTTTAATTGGATTTAAAAAAACAGACAAACTGTTTATTCTCAACTAAAATATAATTAAAATTATTAAATGTGAAACCCCAGAACTGAAAGTTAAACAATACAAGGCCCACTTGTAAATGATATTCAGTAGACTAGTTTTGAAACGAGCACACTTGTAAATGATAACTTACCTATTACTTCAACAATGCCACTATCGTATGAAAAATGCCATGTGGTAATGCAGAACTATTTATTTTAAGTAATTGTTTATTATTATATTTTACACAAACAAATCATGGTGTGTAGTAGGACACCCTTACTCACTGCCACGAATGCCCCTAATATGAGCACATTGGTGCTCCCAACATGATCATATGCTCATAATCGGAACATCCGCTATGCTCATAATAGGACACTTGAGCATGGCTATTATAATTTACCAATACAAATAACACGAGATAGATACTCTTTTTATCGCCCACATATCAGAAAAATAAGGTTATGATTGATGACATGAAACAAACTTGTCATCTTTATATGTTCTTCTATAGAATCACCATACATTTAAAGCTTATACGAAATTGAACTCGTTTAAAAAACCTCAGTTGAAGTCACTTGATTTGTTCTGATACATTTGATGCTGAATAAAACTAATCTCAATTAGAAGCCTTGACATTGTCCTCGCAAAAGAAGGCAAAATACACCACCTGGTGACTATATTTCATGGAAATTCCAGCTATGCTCATATTAGGAGCATGCTCATATTAGGACAACTTACCCTACAAAGAAAGATCAACCACTGCTGATAAACACAGTGCCACAAGGTGGCACAATTTAAATGGCCATCTTCAAAGATCAAAGATTTAATTTCGAAAAATCGTAATAAAATTGTGCTCTGCATCCCGCCTCTGAATTGCTGGGAGGAGTGGTCGAATAATGTCGAATAATGTGCACCTGCCTTCAAATCTGATATTTGGCTAAAACATAAAGTTGTACATGATTTATGAATATGGACATAATTATGCTAATGCACAGACTACGTAATTTGCAGAAGCAAAATGTTGAATCCGTTATAATGGACACTTGTATGTGCATAAGGATGTGGACTCGTTACAATTAATAAATTACATCATATTTTGTTCCCTTGACAAATTTACAATGAGCACAATACACCCACTGTGATTGGACATGTCATCTGAATGGTATTGATAAAGATGTAAATACTTTTTTATAGATATATGATCTCCTGATGCCAAATAGTATACGTTTACGATTCTTCACGTTCAATAACTAAGAGTTCTATCAACACGTATACATGTGTTGTAAAATAGATTCACATGGGTTTTTTTCGAATCTAACTTAACTAGTAAACCCGAACTTAGCTAGTTGATCCGTTCTTCGGTACACACATTTCTTATAAAAATAATGTGTTGAATCCGTTATTAAGTGTTTCCCAGTTAATAATTCTCATATATGACAAAATGTGCCGTATATGGATTGGATTCGTTACTTTTTATGTCCAATGATTGCAGCACATGCATGGAGGATTACAGAATAGTTGCTATAAACGAATAGTTAAGATTTTATGATTGTGTTATTACTTTATTGAAATAAAGTCCTTATATTTCCATAAATGTTTAGACTTTCGCTTTTAAATATATATCTAGAAACATTTTATTTTCAATATGTACTCTTATATATCGAAAATATTTATTTTTTATGGGTAATTTAGGGAACATGAAAAATAATAATATCCAATTCATGAAAACGTCATTTGGTTTCTCCTGGATTGTTGAATCCGTTATAATAAAGTGCTATGTAAAGTGACTGTCATACTCAAAGAATACATGCCGGAAAAAGATTTCCAACAGGTATATAGCCTCAGAAGTGCTATAAAAACTACAGACACGTATTGTTGTTTGGTTGTTGTCAAAAAACATTGACATAGCGATTGTGACAGCATGATAACATTTTTAGCCATGAATTTTGCATATCATATTAAAATTCACTATCTTATTCAGATGGCAATATAATTAAAACGATCCTCGCAATTGCACTGGATCATTTATTATTTTATTGGTCGAAATGAGTAAAATCATTTAGCAACTTTTGCAATCCTTGCATCAACTAAAAAGAAAACTGTGCATGGTAATCTGCACACATGACCTTCATAACGGATTTAACAATATGGCTGACAGGCAATTATGTAAACGCTTTTTTAAATAATTTTTTTCTTACGAAATAATTGTAAATGAATTGTAAGCTATTAATTATAAGAAGCCGTGGGTGTCTAGTTCCATATAAAAATAGTATTTTGTCAAACGAAGATGATACATTTCCAAGTTTTATGATAGCCGGATGTACATATTAAGGAATTTTGAGCGATATGGGCTGATACCGATATAATATACGTCTCATAGTGAAAATCACTGAGCAGAGTGTGAGAATTTATAACATTACTAGGCCTACTCTACGGCTACTGTAGACCTATTTCGGAAATAGGAAAAAATCGCTTGAACAAACATTTGACTGTACAGTCCCCTAACGTTAATAATATCAAATAAAAAAATAAAAAATATTAGCCACCTTGCCCCGAGTGAGGATCGAACTCACGACCTTGAGATTATGAGACTCACGCGCTGCCTACTGCGCCATCGAGGCGGCTGGTAAACATCGGGCTAAAACAGTGAGTGCATGCCTAATTTGCCAGCGGTCACCAGGTGTCTCTCCACATGGGACAAGTAGGCATACCACCAAAAGGCAAGTTCTGGAGACGGGAGGCCATTATTATACAACTTAAATAATAATAGCTCAAAAATACAATTTTTAGGACAGAAAGTTTCCCCGCTGACAAGCATGAGTTTTTTCAATGGTAATTTACAAAAATGCAATAAAATTACGAAATGAATTTTTAATTTGACATGTTGTCATTTGCATCATTTCATTTAAAAATAGATTTAAAAATACTGCTAGCGTGACCATTTATATCCTTAGCCCCAAGTTAGGGTGTCACGTGCAAAGCTTGAACGGGAAAGCTCATTATCTTAGAAGATAAAGCAACATTCAATGTTAAAATTTGACCGCCCCCGGGAAATTTTTTGATTTTCAAAGGTTTTCTCATGTAATTTAAGCCTATTGGGCACTGTTTCTCACTCAGTAGTCTATATCACCAAATCATATGGAAACCTCTAAATAAGGTGAAAATTTATTTCTGAGGGGGGGGGGGGGGTAGGCCTAAACCCCACAACCCCCGCCCCCCTTGGATCCGCCACTGGATGGACCCAGGGCAGTTTTAATCCAGTTTATATTCCAAACCCTTATATGTATAATGTTTGTTTGCTAGATCGTTTTATGTCTGACTGAAAGTAAATGGGAAATGATGCAAGCTCAGAATGGAAGCACATCAATACTAAAATATCTGTATCTTCACCAATGATTGTTGTAGCACATTTTGATAGCACACTGCACTGCTGTTTCAACAAGCAACATGTCTGCATCACTTTCAGCATGTAACACAGTAGGCAACAACTCGCTTCTTTAAGTTTATTACACAACAGGCTAGATGACATTTTGTTTATTCACATTATTAGCTGAAATGTTCTTTCTTTCTTTGTTTTTTATTGGCATATCGCCATTAAACTTCACTTCAGCACCAATAACATCACCTGATTTGCGGAGGTGTGCCATATATTTGGTTGAATGCCCTGCTAAATAGCCATCAATACAATGATTGGCTTGAAAACATAATTTCTGCAGACATAGTTCACATACTTATCACACACGGCTGATTTCAAAAAAACGTGCCATTTTTTTACCCGATGAACTCAACTTGCTATCGTGACATTAAGCAATTCTGGTCTGGCTAGTAGAAGTCACGATAGCAAATATACAAAATGTATGATAAAAACTGAATAAGTATTAAATCAAAACAAATAGTTAGTAAACATTGTCAAAATATTATTTTAGAGGTGAAAAAGCTGAATTAAAAATATTCTATCCTGAAAATGAGAAATAAGACATTTATCATGCATCCAAATGTCACGATAGCAGCAATTGTCCAAATGTGTCTTGTTGTCACAATAGCAAATTTAGCAATCTTAAATACGGTCATACACAGCAAGCTAGTACAACTAACGACATCTTATCATTTTAGTCTGATAGCATTTGGGCGATTGTATAACAACATCATGCTCATCTTTTATTTCTACAATTGAAAAAGTGACCAGCGACATTTGTTTGTTTGCTATCGTGATATACACTAGCTTGATATCGTGACATAATTGTGGGTATTGTGCTATTGTGACTTATTTAAAAAATTAGGACGGAATGGATTAAGTCCTTCGCCACGAAATACTTGGCATGGAATTATTGTTCTGAACTAGTCTAAACCTCCTGTCACTATTTTTTCTGCTGATTCTATTGTGGGGCAGCAAGACCGCACCAAATAATTATTGCACCCACAGTGGCCATTATAAAATTGTGATATTACGACAAAAATCTGAAAGAACGTTAATTTAACCACTACGGTGCCCTACTTTAAGACTATATTTTTAGCGTTCAAATTATCACCAGTCACCTGAAAATTTAAGTTCTGATGAAAAATTGAATGCTGCTTTATCTTATCAGTTAATAAGTTTTCCAATAGGGTTCTGCACGCGACACCCTATTTTTAGCAGTGCTATCGTGACTCATTTTTTCAGGACGGAAATGGTCACGATAGGAGTATTTTTTTTTAACTGTAAAAAATCCTATTTTTAAATGGAATGAGCATATATATAAAGAAAGATGTCAAATTAAAAAATAATCATTTTTCTTTAATTATCATTTATTACTTCATTTGTCATTCCATTGCATGTATTTGTAAATTTCCATTGAAAAACACATGTAAATTCACCGGGGAAATTTTCCGTTCTAAAAAATGCTTTTTTTTAGGTATTATTTTACTTTTTAAGTGTGTAAGGCTATTGCAATCCCTATGATGGTGACTTTGGTGTCTGCCACGAATCTAAACTTTCAAATAGTAAAAACATCAGGAAGATATGAGTAATTAGTGTTTCTGTTATTCAACTGTCGATTTCGTGCCCCCAAAATGCTGATGTTGTGACCACTTTTGTGAAATCGGCCACACCGAATTGTATGTAGGCTAGATTCTCTTGGCTATGGCGTATATTGAAAAGGGGGACCTCCGTCTAGCACATTTTGCATGCTGCTCAACTCTGTGGGTGATGGACCAGGCATTTGATTTCCGTCACAATCAGTCCAGCTTACATCCGCCAACACAAACTTCTTTGCCTCTCTTAGGAGTTCTGATGGTTCGAATATTGCTGATGGTTGACTGCATAATTCATATTTGAATATTTCAGCTTTGGCTTCAGCCATACCGCTTGAAGCTGTCAAGAAACGTTGGAATAGCAATTGAGGGTCCACTTCAATAACTTCCCCATCAACCTTGACAGAGCAATAAAATTATTATGGTCCATTGTAACAACCTGGCCCTTTTTCTTGAATATAGGGCCTATAGCCCACCACATCGTTTCCTTCCATGGACTCAAGTATTTTACACCCTATATGCCTACCTCTTCTGCTTTGCCGGAATTAACTGTGCCATCACATGTAACACCTGATGAAATATTGCGGAGTGATTGATCTGCAACAAAGGGGTTGTTTAGTAAATACTGATGAAGAGATGTAATGTATTTGCCATCTCTTATTTGCCTGGCCTCAGACACATCTTTGTGCTGATTACTTGTAACATAGCCTAATTTGACCCTGTGAATTTTGAGCACGCAGGCATGGAAAGTACCCATTGTGAACGTTGCAACTCTTCCATCCCTCTACCTCGTGTTAATTCACCTGTGGTTTTTATTGTCCGCATCAGTACTTGCTCAATCACTAAATCGGTTGACAGCCCTGTCCAGTATCTGCCACTCCGACGTACAACATGGTAGCCAGAATTTAAAAAGGCAAACACATCGGTATGTTCTGTCTCTAGTTTGAGCATTTGCTGTAGATGGATGTAAACGGATTTTGTATATAAATTGTGCCATGAAGCAGCAAAGAATGGTAACATATTTTGAAGTGTCTTCAGAATAAGGCTGAAATTTCCAGTTCTCTCCGATTTGATAAACTGGCGTTGTAGCCCTATGTCTATCATTTTCATGTACTGGAGCCACAGACATGCAGTGCGATGCGATACAAGCTCATTCTTCTCCAGTTTTTGGTAAAATGTATCAAGGCAACGGCCAGAACACACCTGTTCTGCAGACAATTTACCGTCCATCAGTTGGTCATGGAGTTTTAACACTTTGTCCATTTCGTCACAGATATCTTCTGTATCAGAAGCTGATGTGACGGAAGGTAGTTGATAATGTTCAAGTAGGCCTACCAGCTTTATATATCACATCCATCAGGCCAAAAAATCTTGGGGGCGAGCCCCCGAACCCCCTGCGCCCCCTCCTTTTTCAAACCCTGGATACGCCCCTGTGAATGTCACAGCCAATTCCAATGTCCAATTTTCCTCTATAGCCTAGATTTGGAGGAAAATAATATTTCTTTGATCAAACAAATACATAATAAAATTTACCACAATCAATTCTTATAAGTTTTTATCTCTCTGATCCCTGAAAATAACAGACCCCTATTTTTTATAGTAAAAACATATATAGGCTAGGGGCCTATAGTAAATTGTAAAATTGTCAAATAAAATTATGCTGACCCTTTTTTCGTAACTGCCGATATGCTAAAATAAATATTTGACCAAATTCCACAGTTTCCACTGAGCAAGAAAAATTCTGTGCTAGATCAAAATCTTCCAAAAAACGTCCAAAAGTTGTGACCTCAATGTTGGAAATTGCGGTATACGGCTGATCATCATAAATTTGGTATATTTGCTATCGTGACTTCTGCTAGCCTAACCAAAATTGCTTTATGTCACGATAGCAAGTAAAGTTCATCTGGAAAAAAATTGTCACTTTTTTGCGGGATGTTCTACATTGACAAAAAACAGCATTGTAAAATTCAAACAGAACTTGCATTGCCATATCATATTTTTGACAAGTAACCTACAACTTAAGATCTATATTGCCAGAAAAGGCTCGCTGCATGTGGACACCAAATATTCAAACCATGATTTCGCTTCATTTATGAGCGATAAAAAGTGCACTAAAACATTTTTTTATTGAAACAAAATGAAACAGTTGGCTTGGATTTATTGTTAAATGAATTATTCATACATGGAAAACATATTTAAAGGATCCTATCTGACACTCGTCAGAGTGGCAGATAGGATCCTTTAGCTCTGAGGCGACGATATGAATATATCTCAGCAATTGGGATTTAATAACTAAAGGACCGATTTAATCTTAGCATTGGTATCAGATATAAAAGAATAAAACAGTAGAATGTAGGGCGTGATTATAACTGTACACTAATGTGGTATAAAATGCAAAATAATACTTGGCTTCTTCACTTTATTTTCTATAGATTATTCACCAGTTTTCAAAGATATGACAGAATATTTAAAATTGTTATTGCAATAAATTTTATTATCGATGAAAGTTCAAAATGGACATACTGTTCTCATTGTTTAATGTTCGCACGTAGTAGTTTTTTAGTAGTTGTTTTATTTGAATGACAAAACAATACAATAAATACATAAGACATTGCATATAACAAAGAAGAGTAAAAAACAGTTGCAATGTACGTATTTCTACTGTGGTCCACATGGTGAGCTAATCAAGATAGTGAGGCAAGACAAATGTTAGTAGCCTAAACAGTGAGGGGAGGTTACCTTTTTTTGGGGGGGGGGCACAAAATTAAAAAATATATACAATACAATAAATACATAAGACATTGCATATAACAAAGAAAAGTAAAAACCAGTTGCAATGTACGTATTTCTACTGTGGTCCACATGGTGAGCTAATCAAGATAGTGAGGCAAGACAAATGTTAGTAGCTTAAACAGTGAGGGGAGGTTACCTTTTTTTTTGGGGGGGGGGGAGGGCACAAAATTATAAAAATGTGTTACTTTCTATGACTTTTATTTTCTCTTTAACAGTAGATTGTTCTTAGCAATGGTTGCTGTTTCATAAAAAGTTGCCTGTACGATTGCCCCAATCTTTGGAACCCAAAAATGCATTTCACTCGCGTCTCCTGGTGGAATAAAAGTGAATTTTATAGATATTTTAAAAATCAGAATTTAAATACGGAGGAGACAAATCATGTATTAGTGTCGCTGTGTACATCTGAATTAGGTTTAGTTGTTACACTCTACGTATTTCATATTTATTTTTTATTTTTCTAGAAAGCAGGCCACACAGTGTGAACCGAATTGTTTTTTTTAACTAGAAAACAGTCCTTGATACTAGAATAATAAATAGAACGTGACAATGAGTATTTACAATTCACTTGAAGTTTAAAATTGCGTTAAGTAAATTTATTTTAATGATGAAAAAACACTAGAGCCAGCTTGAATAATTTTATCAAATGAGCCACAAGCAGACTGGTTTGAAATTTGCTATACACGTCTGTAACAGACAAGGGTTGATAGGAAACAAACTAAAGAAAGAAATAAAGCTCTGAGAGTGACGTTCTTGCAATAAGGATAACATTAACCCTTGTCCTGCTACGCCCGGATATATACGGCTTCAAGCAGATTTTAAGCCAAGTAATATTAATATGGTTTGTGGTAGATGCTTAGTTAGTCAAATAACTAAATGAGGAAGATGTCTATCTTTAAAAAAATATAATTTTTTTTTGTCATTTGAAGCTGGAAATTGCGTTAGCAATTCCAGCTTCAAATGACGAAAAATACAATATAACCAATTCAGCAGGACAAGGGTTAAAAAAGAGTGCGCCGCAGGGTTTTAGTTGATGCGTTGCCATTTAATAATGATAGTGTTTACTGTAGTTGGCGTCTTCGTCATCGTGACCCATGTTGCATCTTTACAAAAGTCAAATACCGGCTATATGAGAAATTGACGGAGCAGAAAATGTGTTTTATCATTGAAAACTTGTACCGGGCCAGAGAATAAAGCTTGTTACCACCACCAGCCCTTTATTAGTAACATATGAGTATATAAGAAAGATATGACAGACAACGTAACGTAACACTACAACCATGTCAAGGACACAGTACGGTTTGTCTACAGTTTGAATCATGAAGGCAATTAACTAAAAAAATAGTGTTTTGAATGTCACGCATGTTATCATTTATCACCTGATTTGATGATCACAAATAGGCCTGATTTTTAGAATATAACATTATGGTTCTCTCTACAGGAATTTAGAAGATCATAATGATGTTGCTAGTAAAAGTAGCAGATATGACAGTTTGGTTTCATGATAACGATGTACTGTAACTGTATAATCGGCGAGCCCAAAAATGTAGGTCTATTTCGCATTACGGTTTGATATATCAATTACTATTTTTCGCGCCCGGAGTAAAAACTGATTGATATTTCGTACTTTTTCTAGTCATCACAACTGAAAGTGAGGGTGTAGAACAAAATGGAAAGTAAAAAACATTAAGTGGAGAGTAGAAAGGAGAAAAAAATGACAGAAACATCGCGCCAGACAGAACGGAAAGGCAAAACGAAAGAGTAGAAAACACCAATGAGAAGAAAGTAGACGAGAACAGGGGTGGATGTAGCTATTCAGTGAGGGGGGGGGGGGTGATTTAAAATTTGACAATATTTTTTTTTTACTGTAAAGGGGTCGAGGGGCCTGCCCCTGGGGAAATGTCTCATTTCCAAATGCTTAATCCATAGAAAAAGTGGATGAACCAGATGGGTCGACAGAAACAAAGACAATTAAAGACGTCAAAGTTGTAGAAGTGGCAAAACAACATAGACCCCTTTGACCATGATGTGTGTGTGGTCCACAACAGTTTTGTGATGTTGCGAGAGATTAACGGCCCAGAACGCTGTAATATTCGATACTAATACTGTTTTTTTATCACTGTAAAATATAAAACCCTCGAGTTTGAAACAATTTATAGGTGAATTTAGTGTTGAAGACATAAATCAATAACATTTTCCTATTCCTCAGTGCAAAACAGTCCGAACCCTCTTATATAATAATACATCGTCAAGCCAGCGAAATCATCCAATACCACATCTTGTCAAAAATGGTGAAATAAGGACGATATAAAACTATCCAACCCCACATTTTAAAATTGCTTCAATCACACTATTTTATCACAAATTGGGTTAAAAATAGTGCAAAATGACTACCTTAGCATCATTGCACTACATGATCAATAGTAATTTGGTGTAATTTTTCAAAGTCATGCAGAAATAGAAAACGTGTCACAAACATCCTCTAGTCTGATGCTGTTTTCACCTGAAAATAATGTTTCATATTACAGGGAAAACATTTTTGTATGTGCAGAAACATTCAGACTTTATAGTCATGCTGTTAATAGTTTTATATAGTATTACCTGCTATTAGAACGATATGTCAAGCTTTCAAATGCGATTTACTCAAAATGGTACGTGTGTGGCATTGGACGTTTTTGCCCCCCGCTCTTCAATTTAGCCGGAACTTACCAATTTATACGATTTTCTAAAAAAATAAAATCAATATTCGCTAGCAGCCATCTTGAACAACAAGTAATGAGCTTTGATCTTGCACATGACCTAGAATTACCAAATTAAACTAAAATAAGAAAACAAATATCCAGACAAAAATTGATTGAAAAGGATGTATTATACTTGTTTCTAATTACATTTGTATATTTTTTTAATTTGTCGCATTGAAATTTGCCATGTGATCTGGTGATGACCTTGAATCATCATAGAACAACAAAAGAAATAGATTCACCAAACAAAATCACACCAAAAAGAGGTATTAAACTCGCACCTACCTCTATTTGTTGAAAAGTAATGCATAAAAACTCACGTTGGTCCACAAATGGAGGGGCGGCCATTTTGGATTTATCAAATCAGTTGTCCTTCCACTAATTGAATTTTTTTGAATTTTTAATATGTATTTATATCAAGGATTCTGGATCCATTGGTGAAAATTTTTAAAATTTTGCAATTTGTGGTGGGTTTGGGTATTTTTGGCCATAAAATGACTGGAATTCAATACTAAACAATAGACGTCTAATGGTAATTAGCTTATAAATATCTCAATAAAATTATTGCCAGTGGCAATATGGACCTATAAATGCCAGTCCCATTGAAACACACGTATAAAGGCAAACATTCTATGGGCCGAATGCATTACTTTCGTCGCGACCTCGCTCTTATGTGATACACCATAATAAAGCAAAACATTCAAAAAAATTAAAACAGGTGTGCTTGCACATCATCCACAAAATTACAACATTCTTGTATGTTTGATTCACCAGGAGCGGAAACAACCATATAGAGCAGTAACTTGTGTATGGACTCTTCAGTCAGTAGCGACCCCCTCATTACTTTAAGGTGGTGAAACCTCATACAAAAAAATGAGCATAATACAACATTATCTAGCGCCATGAAAAAAAAACTTAGATTATAATAAAATAAAGTTTTACTACATTTTGATGTTTTGTGAACGCTATGAATGATTACATGTGTAACATTATCAAATTACTTTTTTTTAGGAAAAAGTGTCATAACTGGTGGAAATGCCCCTGTACGACATTTCCTGGTGTGTTGGTGGATGACTAGAACACATTATCGTCCTCTTGGATAAGAAAGGGTGTATCTGCAACTTTATAAAGTGGCCGATATACCTTTTCATATCCAAAGAGACGTTATGTGCAATATTTCAATCGAAGTCGTTGAATACAAATTTTATCATGTTGATGACTTCGAATTAATAGGCCTAACGTCTACCATAATTATGTGCAGAATAATGACTGTTTTGTATGTCTAAATCAGTTGATTAACTATACAATTTTAGATACATGTATATTGTTTTTGGTGCTGTGGATAAGGCATATTGCCAATTACTTTTATTAGTTATTTTACTATGCCATATTTTATACATAATGAATGCCACGAATAAATCAACCACTGATAAAGAAAGTGCATAAATCGCACCGACAATAGATATCTGCGAACTATGAATCTATCTATTTATGAACTTTTCAACTGGACACGCTTGAAATTATGTGTTTGTAAATGTTTGAGTGATTTTGAGTTTTATTTGACATTGTTGTTCTGACATTAGAAACTAACAGGTTTCAAGTAATTCACCCTTTAACGTTTAATCACACCGTTTCAATAAGGTGTGTTCAACCTGAGAGCAGCATTCTCATTTGAAGCAGAGTATGCCTACTAATTAAATAAGAAAACAACTGAATATTTTCAATTGAGCGAGAAGGCAGTTTTAAGGCGAAGCCTAAATAATTAGGTTTAACTGAGTCTAGTTGGCCTACCGCCAAAAATGCTTAACCATGTTCCAAGATTTGTTAAAATATGTTTTAATAATTTAAATTGAATTGGTGATGATTTTTCCCCATAAACGAATTATAACAATAGTTTTTTTTGGAAATGTTGTACTTTTTTTAGCATAATATTACACTACGTGAACAGCTGCAAGTACGTCACTTTCTCCAGTATCCAGTGGGTGATCCGTATTATTTTATATAATTCATTCATTTCAAAATGTTATGGATCCTAAAATAGTAAATTACTTGGGGCCTATCCAATAGCCTGCAGGTTGACGAATTTGTATTATGTATTGATATCTGTGGAACGCCCGGTGTCAGTCCATTAATTGCCGAAAAAAAGATTTTACGCAAATATATGCAAATTAAGCAGCCATTACTGAAAATCTAGTTTCAAGTATTATCTAAAAATCCAACAGCACATTTTGAATAAAAGATGTAAATTAGCCGCCATTACCGAAAATACAATTTCATGTCCTGATATTACAATGCCATATCCTCGGATTATATTTTAAGATTACTATTTTTTAAATATAATTTTTTTTCACCAATCAACCAACAATCTATACCATGGTTTTGTGGGGCAACACCTACAAAAATAAAATTATTGTAAATCTGCTGGGATAACAAAATTCGCAGAAAGCATTCCAATTAATATTAGAATCTTATGTAATGCACCTTTTCTTTTTTGTAAAGGGTCAATGTTATACAATGTTGATGGTATAAACTGATATTATAATGAGATATATCGACAGCATACTGTATATACCGATAGTATAATGGCATGCACTGTCAGTAACATATTCTACTCTTTAATTATATTGCAATATTTTGACAATATAGTGCATTATTATGAAACCATAATGATGTATTCTAAAAATCATCATGATGTTGACAATATAATTACATTATAATGGAATATCTTGGCGTTTTAAAGGGACCCCTTGGGATGAGACATTTTCAATGTTGTCAATTTTGAAAATTTAATTTATATAAAGCTATATAGCCTACTGATCTTAACTAAAAATACGAAAAAGTCAAAAAAACAATTTTAAAGCACAGAAAAAGAGTGAAATATTTTTATTTCCAGGTCGTATATTGCCATGTAAACAAACCAAGTCAGCAATATTCAGCACTTTACATCACATATTCCCACGTATCAGACGGTAAGATCAAAGCAATCGCCGCTAATTGGTGTCTTATAGTCAGGACACGGGAGGATACACCTGCAACACTGATTGTCTACCCAACGCTGGGCCGATGCCATCAGCATGTGGCCCAATGCTGTGAAAACATCTAATCGTCCTTCAGGTATACAAATAGTTTGTTTGGGTTACTTCGGGATTCATAGAAATGTTGATTAAAAATATTTGTAAAAATATGGAAATTCTGAAAAAAATAAAAACATGATCCGTGGGATACACTACTTCAGTACGGAATTAAAAACGAAAATTGTTGTTATCCGAAGGAGCTGTTTTAATATTATATTATAGTGACAGCAGAATTGCATGTCCTTATATTACAATGCCATATCCTTACATTATGATGCCATATTTTCAGATTATTATTTTTTTTAAATATATTTTTCTTTTTTCTTTTGACAACACATACATAGACGAATTAGTACTATATTTTGCAATATCCTGAGATTATAATGTCATCACAATGAGACTATAATGCCTTTATAATGCCCAATTGCCATAATACCAAATTTATTTGACAAGTTCTGACATGGCATAATTATATCAGATTTTTTGTTTATAATATATTATAATATGTTATCATTATAAAGCCATATTGTGACATTATGATGGGAATTACTGAAAATATAATGGCATATCCTCACATCACGGTGCCACATTATGACGTCAAAGTGTCATTTACTGACATTATAATACATTCTGACAACATAATTACAAATCTCTGCACTGAAATAAAAAAAAAATCCTGATATCACACAGCAATATATTTTATCAATAATGTAAATATTCTGGTGTTATGCTGCAAAATGTTGATACTAAATCACCATATCCTAAAACTTAATGCTATATCCTAAAATTGCGACTAATTTAAATATTTAAACCTAAAAAAAACGGGAATAGAAACCACACTTTTATATTGCACCGATCCCCTACTCATATGAAAGCAATATTAAATGAAAGAGGACTTCAACACACATCAAATGTTTAGAAGTTGTCCATGTCTGTCGTTCTGTATCGATTTGCTGGCCGATGAACAAAAAACAGGGGGACAACCTGGTCCAACTTTTTTTGCTAAATATTTAGCATTCTTGATTAATTGATGAGCTTCATAGATGGCGACTGATAGGTATGTCCTATGCTCGCTATATGCATGTCATGATCTGTCTTTCAAATTGTCTTTGTTTGTTGTTGTGTAAAGATAAAACAACACACTATTTAACCTACCTACTATTTAACCTACCAACAAAGGGCTTATAATATTCTTATTTATTTAACTTGTTTATTTGACGTCATCGGAAAAAAAACCGCATTGCACTTTAACGACGCATAACAGTTTAAACGAAACCTGAACACCACGTTATTCTGGTAAATAAAGCCTGTAACATTTTTTTTTTGCATTTAACTAACGCTTGCAGCGTGGGAACCGACTTTAGAAATCGGAATCTGACGTCTATGAGATTCTGACGTCTAAAGTCGATCACCGCACTAAATGGTAAACTATTTATAATGGCCGTAGACCCATAACATAATAATGTATTCAAATGAAGCAGAAAGAGGTGACTATACATTTAAGATATTACCTTCAAATTGAATAAAAACACCTTTCGTCTCAGTGAGATATTTCAGCTTATAAGGATTTATTAATTGATAACATACCATGTGGTGCGTTCACGAGGGGGTGTAAAGGGTTGACGACTTCATGGTAACATTCACCTGGTATGGAGGATCCCTTAGTCCTCAAATTAAACAAATGTGAGTAATGTTTATCCACTTGAAGTTGTGGGTCGCGATAGCGACACACAACTTCAAGTGGGTGGAAATTTTAATTATTTAATTTAGCGGTTACGGTTAAATTCTGTGAGGCTAACTGCTTTTGTCTTCTCTAACTTCTGTAAGTAATAGAACAGAAATATTACTTGGCATGACGCATTGTCAGCTATTTTAAACGGTTTGCGAATCCGCGGTTTACCCGAAGAAGAATACTGACTTTAATTATTTAATTCAGTTTTTGTTCAAATTTATATCAAATAAAGAGTTGGATATACAACTATTCTGCATACATGTATCTCAAATACTCCAAGCTTCGTCATATGACCACACTTGCAATGAACAAGGCAGAAAGTTCGACTTTGCATTCAAGTACTGGGTTCATCTGGATATAAAATTAACCAGGGTAGACTTTTAATAAGTTAGACCAAGGAAAATATTTTTCTTGGTTAGACCTAAAGGCACAGAAAGCAGAAATTAAAGATGGCGGCCATTTAAAAAAAATCCTCTAGTAAATGTGATTTTTCCGCTGATGCTGGCTCTGCATAATTAATACATTGGCATATTGACCTCCGATTCGAAATTCGGGCACTGACGGTCAATAATGATTTTTACGAGTGAGCGGAGAGTTTATTCTCCTGAACTCCTGAACTCAAACTTTACACTATCTATAGTTTTTCATGTGACCATTGTGGCCATCTTGGATTTATGCACATTGTGTTGTTTTTCATTTTAATTTTATTGAATTCATTATACCTAAAAACCTAGGCGTAGAAAGCAAACTGAATTTTCTAGGTGGATTGTTTTAAAAGTTATAAGCATAGGGGTCTACGTCGATGTTTCTTGTTAGTGTGGCGGCCATTTTGAGTTTTTGCTTAATTGTGTTGATTTGAAGTTTTATATTTTTATTTTTAAATTAGATTTCTGCTTCATGTGACGTTACGTCTTACTTTTGAGAAGTCTACCTTGGCTCATTGCATAGCCAAATGACCCCAGTATACACATGCAAAGTCAAGTTCTCTGCCTCTTTCATTGTTAGTGGGTCCTATGACAGAGCCAGGAGTAAAAGTAGGTGGGTCGTTATGATTCGCTGAGTAAACATTAGGGCGTCCAATACAACGGCACGCATGCGCAGCATGGTCAACGTTCACGGGAGTGGGATATGCGGTAACGTAGATATGTTGATTCAGAGAAGCATAAACCAGATAACGACCCACCTACTTTAAAGTGAAAGGTTGTTCAATTTATGCCCAGCAAACACGATACGCTGAACCAATGTTGATTCAATGATGGCCCACCGTCTACGACGTCGGGCCAACATTGAACCAACATTGGGTCAACGTATCGTGTTTGCTGGTTGGTACCTAGATTCTATTTGATAATAATACAACGTGGTTGTGTTATAATCTTACATCACCATGTCATAGCTGTATGCCCCCGAGTTTCACTTTACTCATTCATTCTATATGATAAAGCCTCGATAGATCGATATTTCGATTAAAATAATATCTAATGCACGGTCTTTTTGAGCAGACTGACTGACCTGTTTATATTATGTATGAAACAGATAAGATTTGCTATTCTTGTACTGTCACTGCGGGTGGATTAAACTTCAAGATATACTACTCAACTGTATACTGCCGTCAAATTCCGAAATGCAATATCCGCTTACTTTCAAGTATTATGCAGATACTGCCTTTTAGCTTTGCAGAGCAGTATAAGCCTGTATAGATAGTTCATCTGCTCATGCAAAATACATCTATTTTGCACGGCATCACTGCTATCTGTTGCTCTTATATCCATATCGTAAGGCCACTTTGTTTAATATATCTGTTTTAGATCAGAAAAAATCCAAAATCTAATGAGAGAAGCATTTAAGAAAAAAAACCATTGAACATATTTTGGAAACATGGTCATATTTCTGTAAAAGTTAATGAGGGCGACAAAAATCTAATGCGCGCGCTCATCTAAAACAGAGAAAAAAAACATAGTGGCCTAATACTCAAATCATATTTCTATTGTATCTGAGGACGGCTTTTGTGCGGGTGATGTATTGACATAAAACAAAGACCACCCTCCCTCCTGGGAACCAACAAGTGACAATTCCCAGCAGACACAATACGTTGAATCTATGTTGATTTAACGTTGATCCAACGTCGTAGACGGTGGACCAACGTTGAGCCGACATTGATTCAAAGTCTTGTGTCTGCTGGGAAGTAAATACTGATGGCTCATGTGAAAAGAACATGACTGAACATGACATAACAAACATTAAAATGCACATTACAATAATATTTACAATTTTATTGATTTATACAAGAGTCAGTAAAGTATGTAATTAATCTTCAACTGCAAAATTTTGAGATTATCAATATCAAGAATGCGCTTAGGTTTAGCACATCATCACAATCATTTTCTTTGAACAATTTTTCCAGTTGAATAGTCGAGGTTGTTTCCAGAATTTATCATTTATATACTGTGAAGAAGAAAAAGACACTTCGCAACTCTGGCGGTTTGTCTATTTATTTTACATCTTGTTTTTCTGATGGTATTACTTTAATTAAAGAGGACCACGATGATATAATTTGGCTAAAATTGTCTAAAACATTTTTTGGTTTTGAAAAAGACATTTTCTGTTGTTTATGTTATGCTATACCAGTTGGTTCTTCCAGACAAGATTTAGTTACTGAAGATATTTTGATCGCATACAAACACATATCGCTACATTTAAAAATGAACATGATATAGGCCTATCATATGTAATTACGAGAGATTTTAATGCTCGCATTTCAAATCGTTGTGCTTTTTTAACAATAGTAAGTAGTTCCCATGTTCCACTTCCTGATGATTATGATGAAGATGTTACTTAAATACATAAATTAACAAGCTTTCTACCATATCCGTTAATTTTCTTATCTTGTGAACTACGGACAGGTATACCTGCCCATAAATTAACAAGCTTTCTACCATATTCGTTAATTTTCTTATCTTGTGAGCTACGGACAGGCATACCTGCCCATAAATTGTTAATTTATGTATTAGTTCAAATTTGAGAATAATTAATGGTCGTTTAGGTATGGACCGAGATATAGGAAAGTATACTTGTATGAAGAAAGGCGGTTCAAGTGTTGATGTCTATATTTTATGTTCTAAAGATATACTTTCGAAAATAAAAATCTTTAAAGTACAGGACAACTCCCTCTTTTCAAATCATAATACGCTAGAGCTTAGCTTGTTAGTAAAGCAAAAAAATGTTGAAAATAATTTTAACACTTTTGAAAAATGTGAAAACGGTACCAAATGTGTATGGGAAAATGAACATGCAGAAATCTTCAGTAGAGATCTTCAAAGTAAAGCAAATCTAATTAAGCTAAATAATATATTTGAGGCTGTCAACTGTGCAACATGTAAAAAAACAAATTGATGATGCTGTACAGCAATTAACTGTTTTTTTTAAGAAATCGCTTACCCAATCTGTGATAAAAACTTTTGTATAAATAACTGTTGTCATAATGTTAGAAAAGAAGATAATCAACATAAGATACTTCCCCAGTGGTGATGTGAAACCTGTAAAGAGTTTATATAGAGTTGAGAAAACGATTTACTAGGAAATATAATTTTATACGTCCTAATATGGATACATTTTAAGGAATGTATTTTAAGAAAATTTGCAATGTATCTGCACCGTGCCTTCATTTTAAGGAAAACTTTAGCTTTGGATTGATGTCGCCTCCATAATGCATAACACCCCGCATTATATGTATATTTACTGTAGCCTAATGGGCACTTTGTAATGACTTTGGTCTAATAAAGTATTACTATACTGTTATATTTTTTACATTATTCACTAAATAACGGGCAGCATAACAAATAGTGGTATTCATCACCGATGTCGTTGCAATGGAGGCATGACCGTAGGTCGCGCTGAATTTGAGCTCGACAACCAGCTTCGATTGGCAAATAAAACGGTGATTTGCCGAGTGTTGTTCCGATTTAGACCTTTCGCACCGGATACACGCCGTTGCTGGGGACACCCGAGAGTGAGTTCCCAATTTCCGAAGTTCCCAAATTCGGAAGTTCTCAAGTTCCCGGAACTTCAAGTTCCCAAGTTCCGAAGTTCCCAAGTTCCCGGAACTTCAAGTTCCCAAGTTTCCGGAACTTAAAGTTTCCAAGTTCCCGGAGCTTCATGTTCCCGGAATTTCAAATAACAAAATTTGTTAAAAATACATAATCAAACAGAAATGAACAGTTGAGTAATTGATTCGTTTCCTGGCGAAACATTTTTTTTTAAAAGATCTATCCGTTGTGACCTGAGCGTTGAAGATGGTACCTGCAACTTTCCCAGCATACAAGTAGATGTAATGTCAACTTCCTCAGAAACAATCTTGGTATTCTAATGTTGTTTTAATGCTGGGTACTAGCGTTATCTACAACGCTGGTCCAATATGAGATCAAAGGGACTGGCCCAGTCTAAAATCATAAAAGAATCGGTGATTTTATCTTGGCTTCTTAAAATGACCATTATGATGTAAATATGTCCATAGTCTAGAACTGCAAAAGTTTTTTTTATTTTCTGCTGCGCACTTACCAGTTAGACTAGATATAGAGACGAAATTCCCGTATTTCTAATTTTTGACATGGTTGTCAATAATTAGAAATACGGGAATTTCAATTCTGAGATGTTTTAATGTTAAAGGAAAACGACAGACTGCCTTGTCTGCCGCTGATACTGGCTTAATTATGGCCTGCTCCCCCGGGCTATGTATCACAATATTTAGGCCTAAAATCACTAATTGAATATTCATTACTTTTGACAGATATTTGATTCACAAAGTAAAAAGTCATTTCTGACTTATTTGACATAAACAGGATATGTACATATACCCTACAAATAGTTAGTTTTGTTAAATCACAGGTTATTATTAAAATGTGTACATGGTAACTATTTTAAAATCAGTCAAAGTACATTTAAAAAAAAAAAAATTACAATTGTTCCATTTTATGTAAGTTTTAAGCCACACTTAGATGCCCCCAGATGTCACCAGAAGGCAGTAAACGGAGTCTTAAAATTCAAATTTTCGTGGGGGAGCATGCCCCCAAACCCCCCTGGCACAGCACGCCGGTGGCGTGCGGCGCGCCTGCGGCGCGTGATTGACATGGACTACGGCACATTCAGATTTAAATTGAAGTCCCCCACCTTTGGAAAATCCTGGATCCGCCCCTGAGCCTAATGCAGCCGATTATTACGTTGACATGATGTTGGTGTGATGTTGGTCCAGCTTAAAACCAATATTGGGTGAACGTCTAGATGCTGGGTTTACACGTGATTATTTCTGAAGATGGGTGATTTATAGCAAACGTCATTCCAATGCTGGGCCAGCATCCCAGAAATGATGACGAGCCGGTAGGCCTATCTAGGGTTCATGTTAGTTCACCGTCTGCGGCGCTGGCCAAATATTAAATCAACATAGCCTACCTCACGCAAATAAACAACGTTTGCGTAACCACTGTTAACATAATTTATTAGGCCTACTATAAGTGGAAGTCAAATACCGTAAAATTTTCATGAAAAAATAGTTCAAAAGTTGGACCATTTGACATGTTGCAATTTTCTAATTACGACGTCCCTCTATAAACCCAAACCATGAATTGCATTAGGCCTAAATGCCAGATGCTCTAACTTTTAACCTCTATTTTCTAAAGATTTTTTTTTATTTGGCGCCGGACGCGAAAATAGTGAAGTCCTTGCAAAATCCATGAAAATCGGTCTTTCATAAAAAAGTTCATGAAAATCGGACTTTCTGTTTAATTATGTAATAATAACAAATTATGTTATTTGAAGTTCCGGGAACTTGGGGACTTGAAGTTCCGGGAACTTGGGAACTTCGGAGCTTGAAGTTCCGGGAACGTCGGAACTTGGGTACTTCGGAATTTGGAAACTTCGGAGCTCACTCTCGGGTGTCCCCCGTTGCTGCGACGATGAATGATTTAAAATCGCAACAACGTCGTGTGCCCAGCTCTCATTTGAATAACATCTAATCAGAGTTACTGGTGATGTTCAGGCCTACGCTAATTTGCAAAGCCAAAAGGCAGTGAATTATTTTTAAATTATAGCAGGTTGGTCGTTTTGCTTCATCCAACCATAATATATACATGGCGGCGCCCCACTCTTGTGAACGTTGGCCATGTTGCACATGTGGGTGGGCCCACGATGTGTACTCAGCGAATCATCTATTTTAATCTATGTCTAACGGTACTTAAAAAGTCATATTTGGTATGTAGGCCCTAGAAATGGGTGGGGGGGGGGGGAATAAAAGTTGATTTTTCTAATTTCTAAATACCGGGGGGTAATCTGAAACTAGTTTCAACGTACCCCCTGGTACGCTGAACCTAGTTTCAACGTACCCCCCGGTACGTTGAAACTAGTTTCAAAGTACCCCCGCGGGGTAATCTGAAACTGGGGGAGGTAACATGAAACTGACCTTTTTCTAGTTTCAGCTTACCTGGGGGTACGTTAACGTACCCTCCGGTATAGTAAGCTGATATTAGTTTAAACGTACCCCCTGGTATGCTGAAAGGGGGGTATGCTGAAACGGCTACACCGGCAAGTAGGCCTACTGAATAGCCGCAATCCTTCTGACCGGTATATGTTATAGTGCAAGAGCATTAGTGAAAAAAACACAGGAACCTGGAATAAAATTGCAGAAAGCTGATTTTTTCAGGAATAATACCTGGACATCTCCCCAGACGAATTCCGAAGATGCCCCAAAAATCCCCCTTGTGCATTTTTTTTAATTCAAGATGGCCGCCACCATGTAACGCCATTTTCGAAAAACAGGGGTATACCCTAATTCTTCACCTTTGTAGTTAGGAAAAAAATATTTTGGTGTCTCTACTTATGTTTTAAGGCACAAAGAGTTGATACAGATGATCAGGAATGATATCAGCACTTTTCTCAATACCAAAAATCCAAGATGGCCGCCATATTGTTCTGATTATGTTAAGCGATCTCTTGAAAACACACGAAAATATGAGATATCTATCTCGTTGTTGACCCTAAAATGTATTTTTTGGCCAAACCCATGGAATATAACACTTATTTAGATCACCATTATTTTATTATATTGAATTTATCAACATAAATCCCACATAGTAGTTAATTAAAAATAACACCAGGTAACGCCATTTAAAAAAAAAAAAGTTATACCCCAATCCCCCACTTTTAAAGTTAAAACAATGATTTTCGTGACTCTACCTATGTTTTAAAGTACAAGGAGGTTATCCAGATGATCAGAAATAATATCAGTATTTTTCTTAATACCACAAATTCAAGATGGCCGCCATAATATTTTGTTAAGCGATTATATGCGATAACTATCTCGTTGTTGAAACTAAAATGTATTTTTTAGCCGAGCCCATGGAGTCTGGAACTTATTTAGATGACCATATTTTATTATATTGTGTTTATCGACATGAATCCCACATGGTAGTTATAGTTAATTCTACCATGGTGGGTGACGCTTTGGAGTGTTTTCGAACTGCTTTCCCACTAGAAATGTAGATTGAGATTTGTTAAGTTAACAAATTAATCTCAGGTAAATAATGAAATTATTGCGTTTCAATCATCCGAGCTGTCACAGTTTCTACATGTTTGGCCAATACAAAAAGAGCACATCGTTGTACAATATAGTCTAGATTTGTGAGATCCCCCCCCCTTTGAACAAGCCACTCTGCACCCGCAACTCACTCTTTTTAGAACTCTTTCTGGGGCGACTGCTCTTTCAGTTCGCGTTGGTTACAAACGACCATGATATAAAATCCGTTCCCAGACTGTAGATTCCACACCCTCCTGTACAGCAAAATATGCTCTGTATCATAATGGATTTTAAACACGAGGCATTCATCCAATGCTGTTTTAATATGAGCTGACCGTCTTCGACGCTGGCACAAAAATTAAACAGAATTGGATTAATGCCCCGTGTTGGCTGGGGCAGTAGGTGACGTTGAAGGGAGGCTTTTTAGCAAAAATCAATTACAAGATAAGGACTTGCGCCTCACACGTTACATGTACATGACATCTTTGATAATCGTCCTGTAACAATGCTTTTTTAAATACTTACTTTTGTCCTTGATCTGCGAATGTCAATATGTTTAATATCATGAAATATATCATTTAAATATCAAGATATTACATTTTGAATATTAGGATATATATATTTCGTAATGAAGTTATGGCATTGTATGGTGTTGTAATGAGATGATTTTACATCAGAATATCGGAATATGACATTAAATTAATTGATGTCACAGTTTATCGACAGGATATGATCTCTTTATGTCACGATAATATGAGGACAAGAAACATTAACGTCATGATATGGTTTTGTAATGTCCAAATATTGCTCTTTATTATAGTAAAATGACGTTATGATGTCTGGATACAGCTTTATAAATGCAGGATATGGTGGTTAAGCATCACGGTATGGTATTAAAGTGACAGGATCTTTTAGTGTATTGTCACGATAATAAATATCATGATATAGCATATTAACATCACAATATGACATTTTAGTGTAAGAGGAAAATGAAAGTAAAAGAGGGCAAGGCCACATGGTGTTCAAAGAGCATGTGTCCTAACGCTATCTAATTACTTTCCATTATATTGAATCTTTCGAAGTGCTTTTGTTGTTGGCAGTTTTGGGAGTACCGGTATTTGAGCAATGTAGAGGCCTTTACTTACTGAATTATATTGCGATATATATGTTGAACTGTGCCAGCCTGATATTGGAATGTTCTATGTCGAATCTGTATTACCATATGGTAGCGTGCGTCTGTCAATATAATGTTATTGAAATGTTATACCTTTACATGACAATAAAATATCTTGACATTAAAATGCCATATCCAGACTTCAAAGTGACAAAGACTGACATTCTATGGTCACATTAAAATATTGTAGTGTCATATTCAGTCCTTATAATGTCACAGTATGACTATCTTGATTTGATAATGTCATATCCTATCATAAAAAATTGAATATCTTGACATTCAAATCTTATTGTGTGATATAAAAGGACAAAATTTGAACATTATAATATCATGACGTCAAAGTGTCATATTCTGATAAATTACAATCCAATATCCTGGCATAAATATGCCAGATCCTGACTTCGAACTGTTTATTATACAATATTCGATATTAATTAGCATGTTTGTCATTATAATGACACACCATCACATTACAATGCTATATTGTGACCTCAATGTGTCATTTCATCAATGTATAAAGTCACATCATAATATTCAAGTACCATATCCTAATATTCAAATGTCATATCATGACATTAAAATGTCATAGTGATGTTAAAATGATATATCACGAAATTGTAATGCATTTTGTGATAATATGATGTATATCTTTTCATTTTAATACAGCAACGTGATGTTTAGCCACTATATACTGCCTTTATAAAGCTGTATTGAGCCATCATAACGTGATTTTGCTATATTAAACACCAGTGTTTGGACATTATATTACATATCATGATATTAAAGTGTCATATCCTGATATCATATTCATATATCCTGACATAAAACTATCATATTCTGACGTTAAACGTGTTCAATCTGGTGTAATATTGTACTTAGCTCTGTTATTATGTACATTCACAATATTAATCACAGCTAATACTTAACCAAAATCGAAAAACATTTTATATAGGCCTACTATATAAAATACCTACATTGGAATTAGTCGCTGTGTTTGAAACTGGAATTTCTTACGCTATCTCAAGCTTCAAATGAATGAAAAATACCCTTATATTTAACGATGAGAGATGTTAGAATTTTTAATCAATGATTTCTGACATATGATATTTTGTAAATTTGATCAATCTATATCTATATTCCCATATGAAAAAGCAGTTGGACATCGCTTAATCGTGGCATCTGCACTAAAAGAGCTAACCAATATGGCAGCCATGTTGGATTTTGTGTTGATAAGCACATTCTATTTAAAAAATTGGTGATGGAAATATATTCTAGATTCCATGGCCCTGAAAAAAAAAGTTTCAACAACATGATGATTATGGCATGTACGTGATTTTCTGAGGGGGGGGGGATGCTTCACATAATGGTCGCCATCTTGGATTTGTGGAGATAAGAGAAGGAATGATATCATTTCTGATCCTGTTGATGAGCTTTTTGTGTAGAGGCACCAAAATATTTTTTTTTAACTGCAAAAGTGAGGAATTGTGGTATATTCCTGTTTTTTTTTTGGAAAAATGACGTTATATGGTGTTACATAACATTAAACTACCGGTATGTGGGATTTATGTTGATAAATTCAATATAATAAAATATTGGTGATCTAAATAAGTGCTAGACTCCATGGGTTTAGACAGAAAATACATTTTAGGCTCAACAACGAGATAGTTACCTCATATTTTCGTTTTTTTAATTAAGAGATCGCTCAACATACTCAGTATATCAATATGGCGGCCATCTTGGATTTTTGGTATTGAGAAAAGTACTGATATCATTTCAGATCATCTGGATGAACTCTTTGTGTCCTCAAACATAAGTAGAGACACCTAAATATTTTTTCAAACTGCAAAAGTGGGGAATTATAGTACACCCCTGTTTTTTTCGAAAATGGCGTTACATGGTGGCGGCCATCTTGAATTAAAAAAAATGCACAAGGGGGATTTTTGGGGCATCTTCGGAATTCGTTTGGGGAGATGTCCATGTATCATTCCTGAAAAAATCAGCTTTCTGCAATTTTATTCCAGGTTCAACCCTAATGCTCTTGCACTATTAAGCTTGCTGCTAAATTTGTTTTAATATGCTATTTAGATTTTTATTTTAAAACTGAAATAATTATATGTATGTATTGTTTTCTTCTTTGCGAGGCTGAGTAAAAATTATACTTATTATTATTAGTTTATTATCCAACCTCGTCCAAATGTAGAGGGAAACTTTATTGAAAAAATATTATAAGTTGAAATGTACCAGCTTAAAAACGAGCTCTCTATAGAATAGTGTGACTGGTTTAGGGGAGTGTATGTGAATCAAATAATACGACAATGAGTGTGCCCTCCGATAAGGGGGCCACCATTCAATCCCAAGAGGGGCTGACATTTTTGTCGCGGACAAATTATTTATTTCAACCCTGCTCGGCGGCGCGCTGAAAATAAATTATATGTTAATACAGAACAGATTTTGAAGTAAATTATTTATTTCACTCAGAGTCCGCCCGAAATTATTTATTTCAAAAATACTCCATCCCTCCCCCCCACTTGAAGTTCACAGAACATTTGCAAATCTTGATGTTTAAACACATATTTAATTGCCAATAACAGTGATTTGATCGGCTGGTAAAACACATTGAAAACTAATATATACAGTCGTCATTAGCAGTGAAAGGGTCAATCTAATAAAACAACCCCGCATTGTTTGCTAATCAGCATAATTATAATGAATGGGCAGGCAAGACCCAGCAAATACAAAACATTTGTATAATATTTGTACAGCATCGGCCCAACGTCTTTGGTCCGACATTGTACAAATGTTTTGATTATTGGGAAGAGTACCTTGGTCTCATAACCATTCGTTTCCTGGTCTCCCTTCGTCGCTTATACCATTTTTGTAGCCGAACTTAGTTCGGTAACGATATAGACGATATAAACGTAGTACCGTATAGCTCAGAATGAATGAATGGGCGAATGAATTATTTAATGAAGGGGGTGGCTTCAGCAAAATTTGTGAACATACAGATTAAACTGGACTAGAATAAAATAAATTTTACGTAAATTTACCAAATGCAATAGAAAAATAGTTGAAATGTTTATTATTTATAATATATATACTAGTAAATGCAGTTAAATTAGATAAATTAGGTTAAAAGGCAAAATAAATACATTTAAGGGACAACTCATATTATGTCATATTTCAAACATTTTATTTTTTAGTATTTCAAATTTGAGCAAACAGGCTGATGATAATGCAAAAAAAAGGGACCACTGTTTAGTTATTCGACAGTCAATCAAGGTGAAAATATTTTTACATTGAGGTTAATTCATCAGTTATTATAATTAGCGACTGTTGTGATGAGAGGGTTTATGATAATGAGTGGACATTTAAGGTCAGCGGGACCAGCATATATCCATGAAAACACCAGACATTGACCCAATGCTGCTGTATTGTTTGGCCAGAGTCGCCGATTATCGCCAGAATTAACCCAGAATTGGTTAAATGCGTCGCGTTTACTGCGTCTGCCCACGCGCGTCCTTCAAGTAGGTCATCGTGGGACGGCCAAATATAGATCATATCAATTCTCCTGAATATTTCATGGATTTTCCATATAAAATAGAAGTCACATCATTCATAGGTTTACATTAATCAGCTATGCAAATTCCACACCACCCCCCCCCCCCCACGAAAGTTGAATGAGCACGTACGGTTCTCATTCACTTTTACAAAATCAACCAACTTGCATAATGCACAGGGAAAAAAATGCTTAAAATATTACCTATACAGAGTAAACACAGAAATATCACGACTGCGAATCCAGAATACCGAAAAGATTGATAATACAGATAAATTCGTTTTTTTATATTTTTGTCAATTTGTATTTTTGTTTTGGTTAATTCAATCTCCAGGGGGGGGGGGGGGCTGCAGTTTTTGTCATATTTATTCCCATGGAGTGTATATCAAGGTCATTATATTTACGATAAGTAATTGTTTTATGATTAGTTGCCCTATCTTGATAATGGCTTATATCAAGAGTTAAAGCCTATGCAAAATATGAAGTTGATCTGTCAAGTCAAGGTGGTCTACATAACAATGACATAGGTACTACACACATGTTCCGTTCTTGTACAGACATAATAAATCCATATAATGTGCCCCAAGGATCCACGCAAGGTCAGTCTGAAAGCGCGACAAACACATTGTTTTATGTTGTGTTACGACCGCGTTAATGGATTGTGTCTAGCCGTCCTTGTAATTTAAAACGGCCTACCTGTTAGACCTAACACTTTAAGGTCTAATGTCACATTAATCCACCCCATGAGAAAATGTAGGACCCTACAACCCCTTTAATCCAATGAGGCTGTTGTGAGCCTTGAATCAGTTCATTTTCATGAACATTCAGACGGGAATGCTGGCGAAATTATATTCTCATCGACTGTAGACGTCAGATTATGAGTCTAATGTCAATCCCCGCACTGCTGGAAAAGTAAACTATATTTATAATGATATTTATGATGATTACAAATTGAACAACCCCTTTGACATCCATGGTTTATACAGAAATATTTCCGCGTTCATTTTGATATCATATGAATTCTATGAAGGCTGAGCGTTTCCCCTCACATCACATTGAGGTGGTGGTAATTGAGAGAGAAAGTAATACAAGACCTTCATACGCAAGGTCAATGAGAACGCGAAGAAAATAATATGTCAGCCCATCAAACACAAAACATTTGTATAACATTTGTACAATGATGGACCAACATCGAGCCCTTACACCTTTAAGCACGACTGTAGCCTTTTTAAAACTGTTTTATTAGCGAATAAATTACAGTTAGCGGGAATAAGTTGTGGGTCGCTGTAACGAGATAATGTAATGAGAGTTTATACATCAAGATTGACAAATGTTTGGTCTCAAATTCAACAAACATGAGTAATTTTCACTCGCATGAAGTTGTGGGTCGCGGTAGCGAGACACAACTTCAGATGAGTGAAAATTTAAATTATATAATTTACCGCTTGATGAAGGGTTAACCCTTTAACCGCCACATTATTCAATATGAATTTTCACCCTCTTGAACTTGTGTCTCGCTGACGCGATCCACAACTTTAAGTGAGTGAAAATTATACAGATTTGACAAAATGGAGGTCAACTCTATTCAAATATTGCTGATTAATGTCACATTTTATCTTTAACACGTTTAAAAGGTGTACTTAACGTGCTAATAAAAAATGAAATCTCGAATATATGCGGCACCGGCGGTTAAAGGGTTTTAAGATTACTAGGGTTCTTTAGTTCAAATCTTGACGATTTTCTTCATACAGAAAAGAAATACATAACACCGCAATTTTATTTTGTATTTGTGATACCGGCTATGGGTAAGGGACCTTTATATTATCATATTACACAGAATAAATGAATTAATTAATGTTTTTTTTCCATCGTTGTGCACATATAGGTCAAACTGGGCAAGGAGAACCTACTGAGGATGGTGAGATAAATGAGATGATACTGGATTTGAAATTCGAGCCTTGGCGGTCTGAGACCGAGCATGCTACCTCTCGGCCACGGAGGCTCCCTACAATACTAAATTACACAGTAGAGAGCATCACACAAAACACAAAGCTGAGAGGGCATGAGTGTAGTACATAACACAAGTCGTTAATCAAACGTTAACTCAAAGTTGCCCTACCGTCTACGACGTTGGCTGAACATTTGGGCCGGGGCCCTAGGGTAGTGCACGCTGGAGTTCGGGGTTCGGTTCCCGGTCTCGGCGGTTTGAAAGAAACAAAATATTTCTTACCCATCCAAGTGTAAAACTCAGTATTGTGGGGAGCCTCCGTGATCGAATCCTGTGTCTGGAGAACAGTGTCATCTCATTCATCTCACCATCCTCAGAAGGTTCTCCTGGCCCAGTTTAGCCTATATGTGCACAAAGGTGGCCTAAAGCCCGATTCATCTCATTTTTGGCCGAACATTTGATCTACGTCTACCGTTTGCTGTGATAATAGTAGCACAATCCTAGGGCAACGTTGAGGACTTAATAATAGTATTGTATCTTCTTGATCATGTTTTGTGACCCGCCATGCGAGAAGGTACATTCCAGCCGCTTTGTTACCAATAGTTATGACGTCATTTAAAATTTAATTTTAATGATTGCGTAACTAAATTTCAAATATAAAAAATCTTATAAAACAAAAAGTAATATGGATTTTTCAAACATTATTTTACTTAATGAAACAAGAAGGACATGGCTTTCAAATCAACTAATTTTATCATGGTAGATACTATCCCTTTATCACTAGTCTAGTCGAAAAATAGGGTTCCCGTGCACCCTCGGAAATATACTTCTAATTGGTGTATCTAGCTTGAAAAAAACTCGTAGAAAACGATTAGCTATGTTAACAAGCTGAAAGAATGTCCCTCGTGCCATTTTGATGCGAATTTGTGCCGCCATTACCGAAAAATATATATTTAGTTATAGCTCGGTCAATATGACAGATAACAGCACAATAAGGGTATCTACACCCATGTTTTGAGGGTCAAAGAAGACAATAATTCTATTCGTAGAATTACTTCACGTGTCTTAAAAAAAATAGTATGCAAATTAGCACAGCCATATTTGAAAAATGTATATTTAGTTAGAGCTTTGTCAATATCACAGATAACGCTACAATAAGGTTGTCTAAACCTATGTTTTGGGGGTCAAGGAACACAATAAAATTATGTTTAGAGTGATCTGATGTGTTTCAGATAATTTAGTATGCAAATTAGCACCGCCATTACCAAAAAATGATTACCTATTTATAGGCCTACCTGTTAGACCTAACACTTTAAGGTCTAATGTCACATTAATCCACCCCATGAGAAAATGTAGGACCCTACAACCCCTTTAATCCAATGAGGCTGTTGTGAGCCTTGAATCAGTTCATTTTCATGAACATTCAGACGGGAATGCTGGCGAAATTATATTCTCATCGACTGTAGACGTCAGATTATGAGTCTAATGTCAATCCCCGCACTGCTGGAAAAGTAAACTATATTTATAATGATATTTATGATGATTACAAATTGAACAACCCCTTTGACATCCATGGTTTATACAGAAATATTTCCGCGTTCATTTTGATATCATATGAATTCTATGAAGGCTGAGCGTTTCCCCTCACATCACATTGAGGTGGTGGTAATTGAGAGAGAAAGTAATACAAGACCTTCATACGCAAGGTCAATGAGAACGCGAAGAAAATAATATGTCAGCCCATCAAACACAAAACATTTGTATAACATTTGTACAATGATGGACCAACATCGAGCCCTTACACCTTTAAGCACGACTGTAGCCTTTTTAAAACTGTTTTATTAGCGAATAAATTACAGTTAGCGGGAATAAGTTGTGGGTCGCTGTAACGAGATAATGTAATGAGAGTTTATACATCAAGATTGACAAATGTTTGGTCTCAAATTCAACAAACATGAGTAATTTTCACTCGCATGAAGTTGTGGGTCGCGGTAGCGAGACACAACTTCAGATGAGTGAAAATTTAAATTATATAATTTACCGCTTGATGAAGGGTTAACCCTTTAACCGCCACATTATTCAATATGAATTTTCACCCTCTTGAACTTGTGTCTCGCTGACGCGATCCACAACTTTAAGTGAGTGAAAATTATACAGATTTGACAAAATGGAGGTCAACTGTTTTCAAATATTGCTGATTAATGTCACATTTTATCTTTAACACGTTTAAAAGGTGTACTTAACGTGCTAATAAAAAATGAAATCTCGAATATATGCGGCACCGGCGGTTAAAGGGTTTTAAGATTACTAGGGTTCTTTAGTTCAAATCTTGACGATTTTCTTCATACAGAAAAGAAATACATAACACCGCAATTTTATTTTGTATTTGTGATACCGGCTATGGGTAAGGGACCTTTATATTATCATATTACACAGAATAAATGAATTAATTAATGTTTTTTTTCCATCGTTGTGCACATATAGGTCAAACTGGGCAAGGAGAACCTACTGAGGATGGTGAGATAAATGAGATGATACTGGATTTGAAATTCGAGCCTTGGCGGTCTGAGACCGAGCATGCTACCTCTCGGCCACGGAGGCTCCCTACAATACTAAATTACACAGTAGAGAGCATCACACAAAACACAAAGCTGAGAGGGCATGAGTGTAGTACATAACACAAGTCGTTAATCAAACGTTAACTCAAAGTTGCCCTACCGTCTACGACGTTGGCTGAACATTTGGGCCGGGGCCCTAGGGTAGTGCACGCTAGAGTTCGGGGTTCGGTTCCCGGTCTCGGCGGTTTGAAAGAAACAAAATATTTCTTACCCATCCAAGTGTAAAACTCAGTATTGTGGGGAGCCTCCGTGATCGAATCCTGTGTCTGGAGAACAGTGTCATCTCATTCATCTCACCATCCTCAGAAGGTTCTCCTGGCCCAGTTTAGCCTATATGTGCACAAAGGTGGCCTAAAGCCCGATTCATCTCATTTTTGGCCGAACATTTGATCTACGTCTACCGTTTGCTGTGATAATAGTAGCACAATCCTAGGTCAACATTGAGGACTTAATAATAGTATTGTATCTTCTTGATCATGTTTTGTGACCCGCCATGCGAGAAGGTACATTCCAGCCGCTTTGTTACCAATAGTTATGACGTCATTTAAAATTTAATTTTAATGATTGCGTAACTAAATTTCAAATATAAAAAATCTTATAAAACAAAAAGTAATATGGATTTTTCAAACATTATTTTACTTAATGAAACAAGAAGGACATGGCTTTCAAATCAACTAATTTTATCATGGTAGATACTATCCCTTTATCACTAGTCTAGTCGAAAAATAGGGTTCCCGTGCACCCTCGGAAATATACTTCTAATTGGTGTATCTAGCTTGAAAAAAACTCGTAGAAAACGATTAGCTATGTTAACAAGCTGAAAGAATGTCCCTCGTGCCATTTTGATGCGAATTTGTGCCGCCATTACCGAAAAATATATATTTAGTTATAGCTCGGTCAATATGACAGATAACAGCACAATAAGGGTATCTACACCCATGTTTTGAGGGTCAAAGAAGACAATAATTCTATTCGTAGAATTACTTCACGTGTCTTAAAAAAAATAGTATGCAAATTAGCACAGCCATATTTGAAAAATGTATATTTAGTTAGAGCTTTGTCAATATCACAGATAACGCTACAATAAGGTTGTCTAAACCTATGTTTTGGGGGTCAAGGAACACAATAAAATTATGTTTAGAGTGATCTGATGTGTTTCAGATAATTTAGTATGCAAATTAGCACCGCCATTACCAAAAAATGATTACCTATTTATAGCTCTGTCAATATCACAGATCTCGGCACAAAAAGAGTGTCTACACCCATGTTTTGAGGGTCAATAAAAACATTTTTGGTGTGATCTGGTGTGTTGAAGTTAAAATAGTATGCAAATCAGTGCCGCCATTACTGGAAAATTGATTTCACTTAACTGTCGCTCAATTGGCATATAGCTGATAACTGAATAGTTCAAAATGTATACCCTAGGGCTTAAGGGTAAGTAAACACAATTAAAATATCATTAGATTGGACTAATAAGAAGAACAGTAACTGCGTTTACAACATTTTAAAAAATAAACAAAAGCATTTTTAAAATTACCGCTAAGATAACACAGTATATAGGCCTATCGTAGTTTTGTGCTTGAGGCTCAGACCAGCCTTGGTATGCTAATTAAACTGGCCTAAGCTACATGCATGCATGACATGGCATGGATGGATAGAATTTTTTCTAAAAGGATAAATGCTAGTCAAGCTTATCACATCTAAAAAATAAAGCCTAGGCTGTAATAGATTATTATCTCAATTGAATTAATATGTTATGCGTGATCTAGTCTTGGCGAGAGTTAGTATAGACAGCATGTACTACCTGCTACATAGTGAGGAACCTAGGCTGAAGGCGTGAACACAGCTATTACAGTGATCTTGTCCATTGAAGAAGTGATAACAGTCTCTTTAAAAAATATCTCAGCCTGTACAAAGCTGACCTTGGTCACTAACAAACTGATGTTAACCAATGAAAAACGAATGTCAGTCACTACAAAAGTTACTTTGGCCACTGAAGAAGTGATCACAGCCTCTTTAAAAAATATCTTGGCCACTGCAAATGTGATTTAGGTCACTAACAAACTGATGTTAACCAATGAAAAAGGATGTCAGCCACTACAAAAGTGATCGTGCCCAATGAAGAAGTGATCACAACCTCTTTACAAAATATCTCAGCCACTACAAAGTTGATCTTGGTCACTAACAAACTGATGTAAACCACTGAAAAAAGGACATGGGTCACTACAAAAATAATCTTTGCCACTGAGGAAGTTATTTCATCCACTACAAAAGTGATATCGGCCACTGAAGAAATAATCACATCCACTTTAAACATTATCTTAGCCACTACAAAGGTGATCTTGGCCACCAACAAACTGATGTCAGCCACACAAAAAATAATCTCAGTCACTACAAAAGTGATCTTGACCACGACAGAAGTGATTACAACCAGTTTAAAAGTTATCTCACTCACTACAGAAGTGATCATGGCCACTGAAAAAGTAATCAATGCCTCTTTAAAATTAGCTCAACCACTACAAAGGCGATCTTGGCCACTAACGAATTGATGTCAGCCACTAAAAAGGTGATCTCGGTCACTACAAAAGTGACCTTGGCCAACGAAGAAGTGATCAAACCACTTGAAAATTTATCTCAGCCACTACAAAATGATCTTGGCCACTGAAGAAGTGATCACAGTCACTTTAAAAGTTATCTCACCCACAACAGAAGTGATCTTGGCCACTGAAAAAGTAATCACAGCTCTTCAAAAAATATGTCAGCCACTACAAAGGTGATCTTGGTTACTAGCAAACTGATGTCAGTCACTAACAAAGTGATCTCGGTCACTACAAAAGGGATCTTAGCCACTGAAGAAGTCGTCACATCCACTTTAAAAGTTATCTCAGTCAATACGAAAATGATCATGGCCACTGAAGAAGTGATCAAATCTGTCTCAGCCACTACAAAAGTGATCATAGCCACTGAAAAAGTAATCGCAGCCTCTTTAAAAATTATGTCAGCCACTACAAAGGTGATCTTGGTTACTAGCAAACTGATGTCAGTCACTAACAAAGTGATCTCGGTCACTACAAAAGTGATCTTGGCCAATGAATAAGTGGTCACACCCACTTTAAAAGTTATCTCAGCCAATACGAAAATGATCTTGGCCACTGAAGAAGTGATCAACGTTGTCTCAGCCACTACAAAAGTGATTATGGCCACTGAGAAAGTGATCACAGCCACTTTAAAAGTTGTCTCATCTACTACAAAAGTGACATTGGCCACTGAAGAAGTGACCACAGCCACTTTAAAAGTTATCTCAGCCTGTATATAAGGTGATCTTGGTCACAAACAAACTTATGTCAGCCACTGAAGCCACTTTAAAAGTTATCAGAGCCAGTACAAAGGTAATCTTGGCCACAAACAAAAACTGATCGTGAACACTAAAAAAGTCATCACAGCCAAATTAAAAATTATCTCAGCCACCACAAAGGTGATCTTGGTCACAAACAAACAGATCTTGGCCACTTAAGTAGTCACCACAGCCACTTTAAAAGTTATCTCAGCCACTACAAAAGAAATCGTGGCCACTGAAGAATCAATCACAGCCTCTTTAAAAATGATCTCAGCTATACCAGAAAGGTATATTAATACCAGAAAGGTGATCTTGGCGACTACGAAACTGATGTCAGCCAATAAACAAGTGATCTTGGTGACTACTAGCTGACCTTGGTCACTAACAAACTGATGTTAACCAATGAAAAACGAATGTCAGTCACTACAAAAGTTACTTTGGCCACTGAAGAAGTGATCACAGCCTCTTTAAAAAATATCTTGGCCACTGCAAATGTGATTTAGGTCACTAACAAACTGATGTTAACCAATGAAAAAGGATGTCAGCCACTACAAAAGTGATCGTGCCCAATGAAGAAGTGATCACAACCTCTTTACAAAATATCTCAGCCACTACAAAGTTGATCTTGGTCACTAACAAACTGATGTAAACCACTGAAAAAAGGACATGGGTCACTACAAAAATAATCTTTGCCACTGAGGAAGTTATTTCATCCACTACAAAAGTGATATCGGCCACTGAAGAAATAATCACATCCACTTTAAACATTATCTTAGCCACTACAAAGGTGATCTTGGCCACCAACAAACTGATGTCAGCCACACAAAAAATAATCTCAGTCACTACAAAAGTGATCTTGACCACGACAGAAGTGATTACAACCAGTTTAAAAGTTATCTCACTCACTACAGAAGTGATCATGGCCACTGAAAAAGTAATCAATGCCTCTTTAAAATTAGCTCAACCACTACAAAGGCGATCTTGGCCACTAACGAATTGATGTCAGCCACTAAAAAGGTGATCTCGGTCACTACAAAAGTGACCTTGGCCAACGAAGAAGTGATCAAACCACTTGAAAATTTATCTCAGCCACTACAAAATGATCTTGGCCACTGAAGAAGTGATCACAGTCACTTTAAAAGTTATCTCACCCACAACAGAAGTGATCTTGGCCACTGAAAAAGTAATCACAGCTCTTCAAAAAATATGTCAGCCACTACAAAGGTGATCTTGGTTACTAGCAAACTGATGTCAGTCACTAACAAAGTGATCTCGGTCACTACAAAAGGGATCTTAGCCACTGAAGAAGTCGTCACATCCACTTTAAAAGTTATCTCAGTCAATACGAAAATGATCATGGCCACTGAAGAAGTGATCAAATCTGTCTCAGCCACTACAAAAGTGATCATAGCCACTGAAAAAGTAATCGCAGCCTCTTTAAAAATTATGTCAGCCACTACAAAGGTGATCTTGGTTACTAGCAAACTGATGTCAGTCACTAACAAAGTGATCTCGGTCACTACAAAAGTGATCTTGGCCAATGAATAAGTGGTCACACCCACTTTAAAAGTTATCTCAGCCAATACGAAAATGATCTTGGCCACTGAAGAAGTGATCAACGTTGTCTCAGCCACTACAAAAGTGATTATGGCCACTGAGAAAGTGATCACAGCCACTTTAAAAGTTGTCTCATCTACTACAAAAGTGACATTGGCCACTGAAGAAGTGACCACAGCCACTTTAAAAGTTATCTCAGCCTGTATATAAGGTGATCTTGGTCACAAACAAACTTATGTCAGCCACTGAAGCCACTTTAAAAGTTATCAGAGCCAGTACAAAGGTAATCTTGGCCACAAACAAAAACTGATCGTGAACACTAAAAAAGTCATCACAGCCAAATTAAAAATTATCTCAGCCACCACAAAGGTGATCTTGGTCACAAACAAACAGATCTTGGCCACTTAAGTAGTCACCACAGCCACTTTAAAAGTTATCTCAGCCACTACAAAAGAAATCGTGGCCACTGAAGAATCAATCACAGCCTCTTTAAAAATGATCTCAGCTATACCAGAAAGGTATATTAATACCAGAAAGGTGATCTTGGCGACTACGAAACTGATGTCAGCCAATAAACAAGTGATCTTGGTGACTACAAAAATGACATTTACCACTGAAAAAGTGATCGCAGCCACTTTAAAAGTTTTCTCATCCACTTCAAACGTGATCTTGGCCACTGAAGGCGTGACCACAGTGACTTTGAAAAGTTATCTCAGCCACTATATAAGTGATCTTAGCTACTGAAGAAGTGATCACATCTTCCATGTGATCTCAAACACTACAAAGGTGATCTTGGCCATTAACACACTGATGTCAGACACTGTAAAAGTGATCTCGGTCACTACAAAAGTGATCTCAACCACTGAAGAAGTGATCACAAGAACTTTAAAAAGCTACCTCAGCTAATACAAAGGTCATCTTGGCCACAAAACTGATCTCGGCCATTGAGGAAGTGATTACAGCCACATAAACAGTTATCTCAGCCACTACAAAGGTGATCTTTGCCACTAGCACACTGATGTCAGGCACTGAAAAAGTGATGGTCTCAGTCACTACAAAAATGACATTTACCACTGACGAAGTGATCACCGCCACTTTAAAAGTTGTCTCATAGACTACGAAATAACCTTGGCCACTGAAGAAACAATCACGGCTTCTTTAAAAATTATCTCAGCCGCCATAAAGGCGATCTAGGCCACTAAGAAACTGATGTCTCAGCCATTATATAAGTGATCTTAGCCACTGAATAAGTGATCACATTTTCCTTGAAAATTATCTCAAATACTACAAAGGTGATCTTAGCCACTAACACACGGATGTCAGCCACTGAAAAAGTGATCTCGTTCACTATAAAAGTGATCTTAACCTCTAAAAAATTTATCACAGGCACTTTAAAATTATCTCAGCCACTACAAAAGTGATCTTGGTCACCGAAGAAGTCATCACAGCCACTTAAAAAGCTATTTCAGCCTATACATAGATGATCTTGGCCACAAAAACTGATCTTGGCCACTGATGAAGCGATGACAGCCACTTTAAAAGTTATCTCAGCCACTACAAAAGTGATCTTGGCCACTAACACACTGATTTCAACCACTAAAAAGTGATCGTGGTCACTACAAAAGTGATCTTGAATATTTATTTTTTAGATGTGATAAGCTTAAGGGTCATGCTCAAGTGGCCCTAACTTAAAAACTTTCATAGTTTAAATTTTGTGTAATTTTAGATTATATCATCGTAAATCTATTTTTATCTTTCTCCACCTCCATTTTAAAGAGACTTCCCGATAAGTTTGCCGTCGTATTTTTACGATGTTCAAGATTATCCACAAAGTTTAGTGGTATAGAGCTTTCTCGTCTAAACTGTGTGGCCAGATAGCAAAACGGTCATTTCCCAATGATGTTGTGATTAAACATGCAACTTTTTTGCCGATGTGATACATCTGAGACCTATTATATTTTTCTCCTGATATGAGTTAAAAACTTTTTGTCATAGATTACGGCTAGTAAATTATAAAAAAAACTATTTTTAGAAGGAAATAAGAAAATGGTGTCTCATTTTCTTTTCTTGTCCATCTCTTGTCCATTAGACAAAGGGTCGATCTAAAGTACAAAAATGTATTGACCGACATTTGTCATATATTCTATTTTTTTTCTAAACCTAATTACGTTGCAAACGGATGTTTCTAAAAGTTGTAAGTATAGGATAAAGCCCGAGGAGCTCAACATTCTTAGCTGCGGAAAAGACCGAGGCCGAGGCTTTTTCCACAGCTAAAAATGTAGAGCTCTGAGGGCTTTGACTGACTTAAAACACATCCGACCAAAATGAGGATTCCTCATAATCAACAGCTCGGTCACACCTGACTGATTATAGCACCATAGGCCTACAATGATAATTGGTGTGTACTTGATCAACAATAACTCTCCATTCCCGGCTTAGAATGTAGTGGTGGGACAAAGCAAATAATGCAGTGGTGTGGTTTAATCCATCGGAATCTTGCCCTGCGATATTACAACATATAACAGAGCTAAAATAATAACGTGCCATTTGGCTGAATAGGCCCTATGTGCCTTTAACTAGCCTTATTATACTCTCATTGTTTTAAATAAATATATCCATCCATGTCATGCATGTAGCTTAGGCCATTTCAATTAGCCTAACAAGGCTGGGCTGAGCCTAAAGCAGACAATCATGACAGGAGTATCCTGTGTTATCTTCTAACCTAACTTTACGATAATTTTCATCACGATCATTTTCTAAAATGTTGGAAATGCAATTGGTGTTTTTCAAACTTGCTACTAACCCTCACAACCTAGGGGTAGACATTTTTAACTGTTCGGTTATCAAAGATAGGCTTATTCATCCTGCGTGCAGGGTGTACTTGTTTTCCCACTACACCCTGCCAGATATGAGCCTGTGGCTACCTATTTGGGACCCCACTCCAGGAGGACACACGTGCCTCTCGTGCGACAACCCCCAAGCTCAGACATCAAAGCTAATCGCAACGCGCCGGCAATCAAACGGCACCGTCTGGCCTGGGAACATCAAGCCAAGTGACAGTATACGCGAAGCGATGCGTGAACTTGGCCAACGCTGTTCCAACATTGTGATAGCGTCGATGATAATGGCCCAAGATCGAGGCAGCACTGTATCCTTGCCATCTGCGAACTGTTATTTGTACAGCCTATCACACAATTATAGAGTGAGTACAACTGGATTATACAGTCCAATATTGCCACCTCTGATTACAAATTGAATAATTAGAGCCTAAAACGGGGGATTACATCAGCTAATAATCAAAAACAGTTTAAACAGTGGCTAAACTCTTATTCTTGTGATTTTGTGTCGATATAATCCCCCTAATTATCTACTTATGAACGAAAACGCACGCAAAATATGTGGTTTTATTTTGAAAAATAATTCGTAATTTCGAGATTAAATGTGCTCATATAAAGTCAAGAAAATAATTCAGAACGTTATATGTGTCTCTATTTATAGTAAAATATTTATGCTATGACATACTTGAATTAGAAATGTATGGGTAACACATTTATTGCAATAAAAGCTATATTTGTTCTACATGTACCACTTTCATAATTTAGGGGAGGGGCCGACAGTTGGGAGTCGCGTGGAGAGGGGTGCTCAAATAGGTGGAAAAGGCCTCATCGCATTCAGGGGTAGAGTGAGAACAATTACAACTGAAGTCTCTACAGGGTGGGCTTATTGGGCGACATATGACGTGAAATCTATTTTTCTGTAATTTTCACACTTTTTTTCTGCAACACACCAGATCGCGCCAAATGGTTTTCAAGTCTTCTTTGACACTCAAAACATGGCTGTAGATACCCTTATTGTGCCGTTATCTCTTATATTGACCGAGCTATAACTAAATATATATTTTTCGGTAATGGCGGCACAGATTTGCTTAAAAATGGCACGAGTAAACCACCTTCACCACATCATAATTTTGTCAGAACCTGACACTTTCACCATCTACAAAGATTTAGTCACAAACGTTCTGAATCCAACTATGGTGTCACAACCTTCAACGGATAAGACAACCACTTCATCACCAAAGTAATCACACAAGTTGACTAGAATCTGTTTCCTGGACAAGTAACCCTATTTCTCTACATTATGCTGTACAGCTCAACTGTCCATGTCAAACACATGTCTGCTTTCATAATGTCGACAACGTCCTGCAGTGATTCAATGCTAGGTCTACAACTCGTTAACTGGCTCGTATCCATGAGTATTTCGCGAAATAGGTTATAACATGATACATACCATCACTTGCGGGTAGGTCACATTTGACATTCGCAAGTCGCAAAGCAACCTATTTACCCTACTCATCTTGACGTTGATAAAATATATCAGACAATGTGTCCTTAAAGGAGTGCTCTCCTTCTTTGATCGGTGTTGTCTCACATCTTTTGAATGGAATCCACCGCTCTTAATGTTTTGAGTCGAGTTCTTTGCACTCCTCACCGCACAGAAAACATTTTTTTTTATAAACATGGATGTGACTTGGGATGTCAACACTCTATGAGTATCTGACGCGGAAGAGGATCTTCTCTTCTTACCCTGGCTTGATTGTCTTGTTACAGAAACATAGGAGGAAACACATGACTTATGACAATCTCTTAGCTCCATCTCCCTCGACCTCCACTAATTTATCTAATCTAAATGGTAATGGTCATTTCTATCTTTGCTTCTCTTGATGATTGTCTGGATTCCAACAAGATGACACACACGCCAGCCACCACCACCACCTTTACAATAAGGCGCAAAGAAACAGCGCTTGGACTTGGCGGATCTGAAAAACAAACATTTGTACAACGTCTGCCCAACGTCTTCGACGTAGGTCTAACATTGTACAAATGTTATACTTCAAAACCTTCATAACAACCTTCTCCATGAGAGAAAATTTCATGACATCTTTTTTTACAATTACAATACTGAAGCTATGAATTGTAGACATAACGTAGGTGAGTTTTTCACAATACTGAGATTTGACCTTGACCTTCAAATTGACCTCTGATCATATTTCTGACCTCGGAAATCGATTCCTAGCATTAAAATTAGCCCAAAATGAGGTATTCCACATTTTTCTGTGTCTATTGCTTCAAAAATTACAGCTCATCCATGTATGGCGGCCGTTTTGGATTTATGCTAATTAGGAAAAATGCCCAAAGTGTGCACTTAGGCATTCGACGGTTTTTAGACCCCATAGATCTCATTTCCACGAAAAAACCGGCTTTGTGTACTCGACGCAGACGCACACGCAGACTCAGACGCATAAAATCTGGGCTTTATGTACTTGATGCAGAATGTTCATTTAACTCTGGGCCAGCGTCGTAAATGGTGGGCCAACATAAAGGGACATGATGCCCAGGTCTAAAATCATCAAAAAATCGGTGATTTTATTTTGGCTTCCTAATATGACCATAATGATCTAAGCATGTCTATAGACTAGAACTGCAAAAGTTTTTTAATTTTTGTGCTGCGCACATACCAGTTAGATTAGTCTAGATATGGAGACGAAATTCCCGTATTTCTTATTTTTGACATGGTTGTCAATAATTAGAAATCAGGAATTTCGTCTCTATATCTAGCCTAACTGGTAAATGCGCAGCACAAAAAATAATAATCTTTTGCAGTTCTAGTCTATGGGTCTATCATATGTTTAGGCTACTCCATATAATATGGTCATATTATTAAGCTATAATAAAATCACCGATTTTTTGATGATTTTAGACCTGGGCATGTCCCTTTAAAACAACATTGTGGCGGGGATAGCATCGGACCGTGCAAAAGTGGGATGTGGGTCATTATATCATTTAGCATGTTTATGGCAAGGGGGTTAATATAGCCTAACAAGTTTTTCAAAGCCCGTAGGCCTATACGACACTGTACCAACATTAAAACAACAAAAATATGCAAGCATTAATTTTCTTTATTTTGATTCAGTATATATGCCAGAATCGCAGACGGTGGACCAACATTGAGTCAACATATAGGATGAATGTCATTACGTCAACTGGAATTTGTGACAACAATATCGGTCTGAGTTTGAGTTTCTATTTCCTTCAGGCGCGGATCCACGCCCACCCCTTTTTGCCCCAAATTCTTTAAAAAGTCCCCAAAATTGGCCAAAAAAGTGTTGGGAGCGAGCCCCCGAAGCCACTGCCCCCGAAGCCCCCTCCTTTTTCAAATCCTGGATCCGCCCCTGTCCTTTATCATGTTAATCACTTTAACTTTAATGTAAATTATTAGAGTGACTTATAGCCGACATTTAGCATGCTTAGGCCTAGAACTGCACTATATATATTCTGATATTGGCTGCCATCTGCGGCAATGCTGTCAATAGGTGTTCCAATTTGGGGGGGGGGGGGATTTTTTTAGAATTTTGGAGCTTGAAGTTACCGGAACAAAATTGTATGAGCGAAAACAAGATTTTCAGCAATGGCCACCAAATCCGAAAAATAAAAATAAATGCTTAAGAGTGAACAAACTGCACCCGGTGGTTTTACAATCTAGACATATCAATTAGGCCTTATAGTCTAGATCTACCTCTGGGGCAAAAAAAACATAATAGGCCCTACTTCTTAAATAGCAAGGCTCAGCTAAATATGGTGACCTGCTGAATATTTTTATATAAACCATGGAGACCAAATGTCATTTTCAATTTGAAATCATCTTAAAAATCTTAGTTATCTTTTTCCACTTCATTTGAATACCAATGTTATGAGCCAGAGGAGCATTAGGCCAATCATTTTTATATCATAAACATGGAAAAATTCGTCTGCGTCTGATTGTGCGTCAGATTGTGCGTCTGCGTCTGCGTGTGCGTCTGCGTCGAGTACACAAAGCCAAAAAACCTCAGGGTACTCAACATTTCTGGGTTGGCTATGCATGCATATGGTCTATTTGGCAAATAGACTAGAGGGACATTTTTACCATGTTAACATAACTAATCGTTTTCTACGGGTTTTTTCCAAGTTAGATACACCAATTAGAAGTATATTTCCAAAGGTGCACGGGAACACTATTTTTCAACTAGACTACACCCTTTCCACCCACTTGACGTTGGGTCTTGTTAACGCAAGCTTTAATTGGGTCGATATTTTTCAGGGTCCGGGTCGTTATTCCGACAGGTCGTTATTCCGACAGCTCGATATTCCGACAGGTCGTTGTTCCGACAGGTCGATATTCCGACAAACAGGTCGTTATTCCGACAGGTCGTTATTCCGACAGGTTGATATTCCGACAGGTCGTTATTCCGACAGGTCGATATTCCGACAAACAGGTCGTTATTCCGACAGGTCGATAGTCCGACAAACAGGTCGCTATTCCGACAGGTCGATAATCCGACAAACAGGGTCGATATTCCGAAAGGTCTTTATTCCGACAGTTCGTTATTCCGACATAAAAATAATAGTGATGAGAGGACTAACCACTATTAACAGCTACTGTGGTGATGAGTAGCGATGAAGACCTGGATCTAAAATACTAAGATTGTTACTTGTTAACTCTTTCCGTGCTGCATCATTCTTTGACATGTATTATTCATTTGAAGCTTGCATTTGTGATGCAAATGTCAACATCAAATAGGCGTTTAAAAGTGAACCAGTTAGGACTAATAATTTACAGTCGGTGCTTTATTTGAGATATGAACGCATTTGCCCCACACTGAAAGGGTTAACCTACTCTACTCTTGAGTTTCTGGGAGCTATTTGGGGGGGGGGGGGGTTTGAGCGTAGTGTATATTATAGGCCCACACTTCTTTGTACAGCTGTGATATATAGATGCGTTCAGATCCATTGTTAAGCTTAATGTGCCAACCAATGGCATAACTAAATTTATGTCAACGTATTTCATATCAAAAATGCTTTTTTACAATTGCAGATGTATTCAATTATTGTATATATTTATGTATATTCCAGCCTAACAATTGAATACACTTAATTATTGTTCCCACACATTCCCCTGATTTTTCCCTGACTGCTCAGAAAATACATCACCAACTATTAAATTGAGCAAAATATTATTGAGCGACCTCCATAGTGCTCTAACGCCGTCCAAAATGCTGGTACAAATTAGCTATCTCATCAACATCAGTACTGAAACTAATAATACTTATAATAAATAATACTTATTATTACTTTTAATAATAATCGAGGTGGAAGTATACAGTCAGAATGAATATCCTTCAGAACTAATATTGATCATCTTAAAATTTCCAAATTTTGCCCTCCCTATGAGGATGGATGTATTAGCAGTGATGGAACAATTGAAGTTTTATAGCTGTGTTGCGTAAAATCTAAGACAGTAATATAAAAATCTAATCATGTTGTTGTGTCTTGAGTCACAATTATATTATTATATATAAATAAAACACATCTCTAGGTCCAATATACACGCAACCAACTTCAACATGTTTGATAAAACATGATATCGAACAACAAATACTATAATATTTTTATTATAAATACTATTACTTATTATCTTGCTCATGTTCGTGGCGCCAGGATAGCTCACTGGTCGCGTGGTGGACTCGAGAGTCCGGGGGTACCTGGTTCGAGTCCCGCTGCGGCCGAAATCTTTCCTTGGTGTACACATATGCAGTTACCCAAACTGTTCAAATTCGTGGTATAATAATAGCAACCGAACATATAACCGACTCGCGCTGCCTAAAAAAACGTACACACACAAAAAAAAGAAATAAAAATGTCAAAGTTGATATGTGAACGGTCGATAAAACCTTTCAAAAAAATTTTCGTCCTGGCTGGAAACCGGCTCTTACAAACAAATGAAATTATAAGCTCTTAATTTCGATGTCTGACTCAACTCTTTTGCTTAGATAGTACGATTTTTAGAATTAAGCAACTAATATATATTTCAAAATCGTTTATGAAAACCGTAGGAAAATGCTATTAAGTGTTATTAGTTGGCAAGTTATGACGTGGGCTTGTTATGAACAGCGGCCATTTTGATTTATCTAATATGGCTGATATACAGGAACTCCAAAGACTGGCTCTGGTAGCAAATCTTATGGATAGGTCGTTATCAATGCCTGATACAGTCGATTGTGTTGCTGATCTGCGTCGTTTAAATCGGTATCACGTCGTATATTTATTTTTTAGATTTTTATTTAACTTTTAGATATATTTTTGTGTTATAAATAATTTCCAAATCAATTTCAAAACATCATAAATCAATTCTAAATATTCGAAAACCATAGGAAAGTGGTATCACATGCGTCTCTACGTCTATTAGTTTACAAGTTATGAAATGACCCTAATTTGAATGGCGGCCATCTTGGATTTGTCAAATAAAGCGCCCACGGCGAGAGTTTAGCTTGGCTCCCGCGATAAATCAAAAGTATTATGCCCTTGGCCATACGTGGTCCAAATTTGGTGCTTTTGGGACGATTTTAAAAATTCGGGGGTAAATATGAGTTAAGCCCCCTGACTAATTTGAATACTTATGCTATGGGTCTAACGCCATTATAAATATTTTATATTTTATAATATTTCAAATTTTTCAGTGCTGAGACTGACTTTAGACGTCAAATTCTGACGTATAAAGTCGGTCTCAGCGCTGAATTTGTTGTCTTATTATTGGATGAGATGTATCAGACAGTTTAATTTGGCATCACATGTTCTTATGCAGATACATTTAAACAGTGTCACTGGTTAAATAGTGATTTTACCATTTTTGTATGAAAAACACGCAAAATGCTATATTCTGAGAAAATGCAGCGTCTGAGGCATTTAAGAAATAGAGTTTCACAATCAACAATAAACAGTAATTAAAAGTGGTTCATCTCACAGACTAATTCACATTATAATTTACATCAAGGAACTGTCGGAATAACGACCTGTTGGAATATCTGCATGTTGGAATATAGATCTGTCGGAATAACGACCTGTCGGAATATCGACCTGTCGGAATATAGACCTGTCGGAATATAGACCTGTCGGAATAACGCCCTGTCGGAATAACGACCTGTCGGAATATCGACCTGTCGGAATATCGACCTGTCGGAAAATAGACCTGTCGGAATATAGACCTGTCGGAATATCGACCTGTCGGAATATAGACCTGTCGGAATAACGAACTGACCCCATTCTGTTACTACTGTATATACAATTTTTTTTAAATTTGAGACCAAACAATGTTTAAATACACATTTCATTTGCAATAGCAGTGATTAATCTGTTAATGACGCGATACCCAACTTTAAGTGAGTGAAAATTATTCAGATTTGACAAAATGGAGGTTAACTGTTTTCAAATCTTGCTGATTGATGTGACATTTTATCTTTACCATGTTATTAGAAGGTGGTACTTAATGTGGTAATAAAAAATGAAAACTCTAATATATTCGGCACCAGTGGTTAAAGGGTTAAACTGAGACGTTAAAACAATTCCGGGTGAATGTTCGATCATCGTCTGCGACGCTGGCATATCTTCCCACACAAGGCTCGCTTATCCCGAGGTCGTAGACCGAGGCCTTGCTGAATCAGTGTTAAAACCATCTATTGGAGTGGGGACTTTCAAGAAAGATTTTGACCCAAGTTTGACCTCTGGCATGAGTGCTGCTTTATTGCTGGGCCACTGTCTACAACGCCGGCCCTGCATTAAGCAGCGCGTGTCTGGTGGCGAGAATTCCACAGGAAGTATCACAGACAGCTCCCACCACATTTCTGCAGACACGAGACGTTACATGCGCCAGGGTTGGATTAATATAAAATATTGAGAAGTATGAGGTATTTGAAAAAAATTGGGGAAAAAATGAAGAATGACAAGATTATATAAATGGGAACTATAATTGAAGGGTGTGTTCCTTTTTTTAGTGAGAGAGTGATACCCGTCACAGTGATACCTGTCAAAAGGCTGGAAAGCTGGCTGAGTTTGAATCAAATCAAATTAAATCAAATCTTGAGAATAATTGAAAGTAATTGACAGTGTTACGTCTATACATGGAGAAGGTACATCATATGTACCGCTGTACCCAGTAACACTACAACGTTTCAAGGTCTCACCCAACTAATTACTCTGAATGTATTCAGTGAAAGCTTGGACTATTTTGATATAATTTTTGCCATATCCCCCTAGTTATTGTGTTCAGGAAGGTAATATTCATGAAAATTTATTATGCGGCTTCTTTCCTCACAAGGGTCGATTTTGTGTTTGGAATTCACAGTAAACACAAAAGAAATACAAAGGTAAACACCCATTTTTTTAATTCACAATCGTCCATGGATAAATATGATTAGTGGATTTGAACGGTCCATGATAATTATGGCTTCCAGCGTGTAGGCATGGGACTGTAATTAGTTGTGTGAGACCCTAGATGCGTCTAACAAGTGACATTTAAGAGTCTAATCTGATCACCGGCGGCGTTTTTCGCAGACACAGTATCCAGAGGGTGCTCCAAGAATGACGTCATTCGATAATAAATTAGCGCTCTATTTGCCTCGTTCTCAACACGACCTTGCCCGCGGTCGATATATTGAGTTGTATTGTCTTGCTGATCAACAAGTCTATTACCTGAGCTTAGAATCACTGCAAAAACAACCCTGTAAACCCAAAATAATTGTATAACATTTGTACAATGTTGGACCAACGTCAAAGTCGTTGGGCCGACGTTGTACAAATGATATACGATTGTTTTGTGTTTGCTGGGAAGACGCTCATCCAGTGTAGTTTTATCGTTGGGCCACCGCCTGCGACGCTGGCCAAATGTTAAGCCAGTGTTGAATAATCGTGTTATTTTTTCTGGAAGGTCTTTATTGAGATAGCCTGCCCACCTGTACTTTTACGTGAAACAATGCTTTATGAATTCATAACGTTTCAATATAGAGATAGAGTCGATGATGAGATTCAATGGTAGTAAATTTTCCGCTTTTGCCGCATATTATCTAATTCTATATTTTAGAAAACAAATGTCTTTAAAATCAAGCCCTTATATTTGCAGTAGCCAGACAACTGGTAGGATGATACACAATGTGCGGGAGAAACACGTGCTTCGCGCCAGTGACAACTGCATACCGAGCAAGCAGATAAACATTAAATCACACAACATCATTTAATAGGGTCTAAAAGATATCTGTGAAACATTTTTACGTTTTAAAACGTTTTTACAGTATCATATATAACAGGTTTCAAAAACATTTTGAAAAAAGTTTTATCACCGTGCGTTATAAAACGTTTTAAAAGTCTTCGTTTTTTTTCTCTAACATTTAAAGAAATATCGTATATATTTTGTGGACCGTACGAAATAAGACATAATGGTTTATAACATTTCCATGTGACTTTCTCGGGGTGTTAGAGAAAAGTTTTGTGCTTGCTGGGTATCAATATATATATTAACCCTTTAAGCCCTCACGATGCATTAAAGCAGCATATTACATCCCTGAAAACAGACTCAATTTTCCTAGAACTATAGGGTTTTAGAACGAAAATTTCCATGAAATTGGTTTACCAATACATAGCAAATTTCTTCAACTTTTAAACCACATCAAATCACCTTCATCCACTAAAAGTCGAGAATTGCGACAGCAATTCGCGGCTTGTAGTGGATGGAGATGACAATGGTAAATTCAGGCCTGAAAGGGTTAAAGATTATTAGCCAATCAAAGGTGAGGGTGCTTTAAAGATCACGACAGTCAAATAAATAGGACTGTGTATTACAGTGTTGAAACTGCCCAGCCCGGGGACCGAACCACCGACCCTGTCATCGTGATGCCTGAGCGCTACGAATCTAGCCAAAGAGTCAACTCGTTGGCCAGAGTAATAATTACTCCAGTGCACCATACACGCACCCGGCTACATACTCTCCTCTCAAATATCTACTCGTCCCCGAACAGCATATAACACACACGTGGGTTGAATTCTTCATTTTCCGGCATACCATTTGCATTTTTTTTACTGCAACCGTGTTGGCTACAAACCTAGAATATCCTATTAGTGCACTACAGGCCGGAAGAACCGACATTGGGCGCCATTATAACAGTGTTGAAACTGCCCAGCCCGGGGATCGAACCACCAACCCTGACATCGTGATGCCTGAGTGCTACGCATCTAGCCAAAGAGTCGACTCATTGGCCAGAGTAGTAATCACTCCAGTCCGTCATACACACACCCGGCTACATACTCCCCTCTCAAATATCTGCTCATCCCCGAGCAGCATTCAACACACACGTGGATTGAATACTTCATTTTCCTGCATACCTCATGTTTTTTACTGCAACCGTGTCGGCTACAAACCTAGAATATCCTACTAGGGCACTACAGGCCAGAAGAACCTACATTGGGCGCCATTGTTACAGTGTCGAAATTGCCCAGCGCGGGGATAGAACCACCAACCCTGACATCGTGATGCCTGAGCGCTACGAATCTAGCCAAAGAGTCGACCCATTGGCCAGGGTAGTAATCACTCCAGTCCGTCTTACACACACCCGGCGTTGATGGAGCTAGTTAACAGACCATCGTTCAGAGTTACAGAGAGTCACAGTCAGAGAGTTACTTATAAGATCACTTATTAACAATAAAATCGGGCTTACTTTAAATATTAACAGTTAGTCGAATTGACACTAACATTCACGGAAACTTTTTAAGACATATTGACAAAGTTACAAACATAAAGAACAATTGGAAATTACCAAATACACTCAAACTTCGCGGTCTTAAACATTATACTCTTGGACAATAATTTGACACACATAGAAATATAAACACTGACCTATGACACACTGACCTGTAACAATTTGATAAAGTTAGTTCAGCAGATCATCGTTCAAACGTGTGGAAGATTTCAAAAAAAAACTTAAAAACCAACGAGTAACATTATTATACATGCTATAACTTTGCATATTATACTTTAATTTATTTTAAAGGCTTTTCTCTTTTTTGCTACTATTTATAATAATAATTATGTAGATATTTTTATCACTGGTTCTAACTCGGGAAACGTATATTAAAGATAGAATGTATATTAAAATTATCTTTTACACTTTAGCTTAAATTTAAGTGTAATTATAGGGTACATATAACATATAGGCCTATACAATCTATCGTGGATGACAAACGTAGTAAGGGTGTATTTGACATCCTAATGTACACCATTTTAGGACCACGTATGGTATTCCACCCCCGATCAATGAAAGAGTGGCTTAGACTGTGAGTGAGTGAGTGAGTGAGTGAGTGAGTGAGTGAGTGAGTGAGTGAGTGAGTGAGTGAGTGAGTGAGTGAGTGAGTGAGTGAGTGAGTGAGTGAGTGAGTGAGTGAGTGAGTGAGTGAGTGAGTGAGTGAGTGAGTGAGTGAGTGAGTGAGTGAGTGAGTGAGTGAGTGAGTGAGTGAGTAGATGACTACGTGAGTGAGTGAGTGAGTGTGTGTGTGTGTGTAAGTGGGTGTGTGAGTGGGTGCGTGCGTGCGTGAGTGCGTGAATGCGTGAGTGAGTGAGTGAGTGAGTGAGTGAGTGAGTGAGTGAGTGAGTGAGTGAGTGAGTGAGTGAGTGAGTGAGTGAGTGAGTGAGTGAGTGAGTGAGTGAGGGAGTTAGTGAGTGAGTGAGTGAGTGAGTGAGTGAGTGAGTGAGTGAGTGAGTGAGTGAGTGAGTGAGTGAGTGAGTGAGTGAGTGAGTGAGTGAGTGAGTGAGTGAGTGAGTGAGTGAGTGAGTGAGTGAGTGAGTGAGTGAGTGAGTGAGTGAGTGAGTGAGTGAGTGTGTTAGTCCTCAATTGCCTGGTTCTGCTAAGTATTTTTTAATGTACTTTAACAAAGGTTTTTTAACGGAATTCGGCTTAGTTGAGCTATGCGAAAACATATGTAAAACCCCACACGTGTTCTCCTTGGGGAAAGCCTCGTTATCGGGTAAAATCCAAAATGGCTGCTATTAATTTGTGTACATTTTTAATAAATCTCTATCATTTGAGAACTAAACATCGTCCAGCCACATATAATATGTCTTTTCGCACTAATTTTTTTAATGGATTCTATTTGTTTGCATTTAAAATTCCGAGGAGGTAAAACTGAGGTCATTTTCAAGGTCAAGGTCAAATTAGGCCTAAACAATGTGAATAATTTATATATATTTTTTTAATAAATCGCTATCATTTCAGAACTAAACATCGTAGCCACACATAATATGTCTTTTTGCACTATTTTTTTAAATGGATTCTATTTGCTCTTATTTAAAATTTCTAAGAGGTCAAACTGAGGTCATTTTCAAGGTCAAATTAAAAAATTAGCATTTTTAAGGGCACAAATGCCAAAATATTTAATTTACAAAAAATTGTAACAAATAATGTTTTTCATCATAATTTTACACGTTGACGCTATGTGAAAAAACACATAAAACCCCACCTGAATCGACTTTGGAAAAGCCTCGTTTTCGGGCGAAATCTTAAATTGCCGCCATTAAACTAGTAATTTATGTTACTTTTTAATAAATCGCTATCGTTTGAGAACTAAACATCGTAGAGCCACATATAATATATTTTTTCGCATTATTTTTTGGGGGGGATTCTATTTGTTCACATCTTGAATTCCCAAGAGGTCAAACTTCGGTCATTTTCAAGGTCAAATTAGACCTAAAATATAAATAATTTTTATAATTTGGTCAGTCAGCTAGTCAATAATACAGTATTCGATTACGCTGGATTGCATTACACTGCATCGTACATGCAGCGCCAATGCATTACAAATTAATATATTATTCATCACCTTGAATAGCTAGCAGGCGATACTAGCTGGCTGTCTTAGTTAAGTAGACTAATAATGGCAATTTCCATTCACTGTTAGAAAGGTGAAAAACGGGGACCGTTTACTAAACTCTGTTTACTTCTCTCGTCCTTGTTTGACAACAATATGTACACGGGAACAGGAGATTAAGCCGACGTAATACTTAATATTATAAAGCTAGTCCCAGCGGCCATGATCTCAGGAACACATGAGTTTACAGATTGTTGTTGATGTTGGTCGACTAACTGTTACTCTATAAGTTGTCATGACCCAAGCATTCTACATACGTTGGTATGTGCGGCATGTGCATGAGCTACGTATCTAACAACACTGGTGCAGTGCTGGTATTTGACGGGTATGATGGCTTTAGTACCAAGGACGAAGTACATAATCGTAGAATGGAAAATTATGTTGGTGCACCAGTCTCAGTATCTCAATACATGGCCAATGTAGACATTACCGTCCAGCAGAAGGTGATTCAGATTACAAGATATGTACTGTGACCTGCAGGTCAGCACAAACTAAACCAACAGGTGCTATTGCAAACGATACAGATATTTTTTCAACTCTTGATACATCATGCTGATCTGTAAGATTACTATGAAAACACGCACATGATTACATCAAGACAGACAGTGTGCATCTTCACACCGAAAAGAAATCTAGATCCAGAACTCATTTATGATTTACTTTCTCTACATGCCTTGATTGTATGCGACATCACTTCAAGGCCATATGGCATTTAGTTCAGGGTATTAATAAGCACAAAAGTAGTGAACATAGGAAAACAATTGCAACAGAAGCTTTTTTGATTTTGTTTTAGTTCATTAACATCCACAACGACTAAAAAAGTCCCAAGCCAGAAACTTTTTATGGTAATTTTCTTGAAGGCTCTACGATGTTTAGTTCTCAAATAATAGCCATTTATCAAAAAAATACATAAATTACCAGTACCGGTACTGGTTTAATAGCGGCCATTTTGGATTTTACCCGAAAACGAGACTTTCTCCAAGGAGGATTCGGGTGGGGTTATATGTGTGTTTTGATATAGCCCTACCAAGTCAAATTATTTTGGAGACTTGTATTATCATTGTCTCATTCATATATTAACCCTCTGGGGTATAGAGTATTCCATATCTCATTGATTAACCATCTGGCGGCTAAAGTACGCCATATCTCATGTATTGGCCCTCTGAGGGATGACCATAGCATGTTCCCTATATGAAACTTCTAATGGCCAGTGTATCACATGTCGCATGCAATAACTACCAAAATATCTAATATGTCTCGTACATTAACTGATGGCTTGTCACCTATGATATTGACAGTCAACATATGTATATAGATGTTTAATATATACAGTGCTCATAGTTGTATTGTCATTGAAATAAATGGCCATTTTCATTCACTGCTGTGTTTTAGAGTTTAAGATTTTACAGAATACGTTTCAACTGATAAAATTAAGTTGAGCGATGGAAAAAAGCGAGCTGCATCCCTTGCCTGGTATTTCAATTTTGTGGCGAAAATAATTAATTTTTCACCTTTATTCGAATTATTTGGTTGACAAACACACTATTATACTCCCTCAGGTAAGGGTGTTGCACTAAGCGCAGCTTAATGCAGTCTTTAAATTGTATTTATCTCTACAACTTTACACATATTTCGCTGATATTGATGTCATATCGCAATTTTTAATTACATTTGCCTGATTTATTTGAGATAGCGCACTCTAAAAAATTAGTCATCTAATGCGCTTTACACAATTCACATTATTCGACGAACAAATCTCTACATATGGCACATGCTTTTCAGTTTAGAAATCCAAACCATTATTCCTGGTGTGTTCATTATCCACATTGCCATAAAAACTTACATCAACATGGTGTAATATTTTGACAATTTACTAAAATAGCTGCCTGTTTGAGACATCGCTTTCACTCCGCGCTGACTTACACTACACGGACAAAAAGCACGATAAGCAAGGTGTGAAGGTCATCGGAGGTCAAGGTCATGCTTATTTGAGGCTTCAAAACAAAACAAATCGCATATTTTAACTCGAACAAATCACATATTTTGACTAAAAATGTTCCTGTATGATCCTCAGGCCATGATAAAGATGTGATTCTAGGTTCCCATAGCCGGTTTACCTTTTCCAGCTAAAAACTACAAATAGGCCTACCCAAGTAAGAGGGGTGATGTGCTCTATATTCACTGCATACTGCTGTCTTTGAATTGCACGTATATTTAAAATGTTTCGACGGAGGCCATTTTGCCTCTATTTTGGATGCATAGTTATGCAGTTTTATTTTGTATAATTATGTGCATCACTTCGTAATCTCAGAGTGGAGGCATCAGTGGCGTATCCAGAAATAAATTAAGGGGGGAGGGTGCTCAGATTTCAAAGAAACCATTCAACAGCTGGGACCTATAGGGGGCATGCCTCCGCAAAATTTTGAAAAAATAAACATCAAATAGTGCGATTTCGTGGTATCTTTGCTGTAAAACGAAGATATGAGATACTGGCTGAAATGTCAGTTTTAACTTAATGAGAGATTAACCTAGCCTACTATAGTCCAACTATCTAAGCTAACACAACATCATTAGCTCATTTAATAGCGAGTGCGAGCTACTAGGCATATTAAATGAGCTAGATGAAAATAAACAGCTGTCGATCCAATGTTGCGTTAATGTTAGGCCAGCGTAGCAGACGGTGGAGCAACAATAATATTAATCAAACGTTGGGTCACCCTTATTGTGATAATAATTATGCAACCTTGTTTGTGGAATGCCGACTATGCAATTACGTACGGCCTAGTTATGCAAGAATCATCTATTAAAAGTGATAACATGTCATTGAAAAAAGTTGTGGACCATTAAAATGCTTACAACGTTTACTAATGATCACTTAAAATTCCTGAGATAT
>OZ024917.1:32820977-32843477 GCA_964017125.1 Flabesymbios commensalis | reverse complement strand
GAAAACGAAATGTGTCGAAATTGCAATATGGGTGTGGTGGAAAATGACAGCCCGCTATATAAATACAGTGATTTTAGACAAGTAATGAATAATAACTCTGTTTTGCCAGTAAATGTCACAATGGCTGACACATTTAAAATAATAATGTCAACACATTGCTGTGTTTTTTTGCTGGGCATGGCAGAGGCGTACTGAGTACATACCAGCCTTTATCAATGCACCAAGGCCCCGCCCCGGTCTGATTCGTGCAGACTTGCTCTGATATACGATGTTAATCTTATGGACTAGACAATTTTGCAATTACTACAATTTAATCTTCGGCTAATGCAATATGAGGAACAATTAACCATACTATTTTCACTGCTTAGCTTTGTTATAATTTTATAAGCTGTAATGATGAGTGAGATGATCGTGATGTCATGTTTGGTTATCATGGAATCAGGGATCTGTCAATGAATGTTATCTTCACATAACCACATTGTCGTACTACCCGAAAAAACACAAGACGTTGAACCAATGATGGCTTGATGTTGGGCCACCGTCTCCGACGCTGGCCCAGCATTAAGCCATCATTGTTTCAACGTCTTGTGCTTGCTGGGTGGTGACCTTCAGCTCTCGGGGCTATCACACTGACATGTTCTCGACGCCATCTTGGATGTGATGGCCGGAAGTGTTCTCTCGCTGACATCTCGCTTTGACCTTGAGCGGCAGACATGTGATGAATTCACGCACCATGTACGTATTCAAATCATCACCTATTTTAGGCTCAATCCCGTCTCCCACTCTACCACGGAATGGAGACAGTAGAGGCGGAAATTAGTCTTACCATTCAATCTCAGTTGGAGCATTTATGAAATTAATATTTTCAGATTGAATTTTCGCAAAGGGAAAAAATATTTGAAGGACATGTTGTAAACAAATATTTAATGGCCCTTAAAAAAAATAATCATCGTTCTGCTAGGCATCATTAAATGACCCTTATATATGTGAAGCCTCGCTTCGTTCCTCTTCTTAACCTCCATTTCAATACTAAGCCTAATTTGGGATTCAACTTTGCAGACAGAAACACAATTCTAAGAAAGTGAAATAACAATTTTGCTTGAGAGGGAGAGTGAAAAAATAAAGTATTGGGAGTGAAATAAAAAATTTGCTCAATTCAAAACTCCACCCCTAGTAATTGAATGGTGACTCCTAAAGATATACCTAACTTTACAAGGCGCATGCGCTCAATCCGAAGGAAGATTTAAAGCACGAGAATTCAACGTCTATACACATCACAGCAAAAATGTTTGCTAAATAGCACACAGCAATATCAATGAACATCTATGATAAAAGGATGTTTTTTTGTTTTTTACCCACCGCTGTTAGGGATGTCCCGTCTAGGTTATGCCAACGTTTGAGACATTGACCCAGCGTTGAGACGACACTTTTCTAATATGACTAGCGTTCTTTAACCCTTTCAAGTCTGAATTTACCATTGTCATTTTCATACACTACAAGCCGCGAATTGTTGCCGAAATTCTCGACTTGTAGTGGATGAAGATGACATGAAGTGGTTGGCAAATGACAAAAAAGCCATCGTTTTTATTAAAAAAGTTTCATGAAGATTTCAGTTTTAAAACCCTATAGATTTCCATTAAATTCAGTTGCAAAGTTATGTTTTGTTGCATCGTGAGGGTTCAAAGGGTTAAATTATTCTCGATCCTCCAAATTGAAGATGCTTAATGAGATGAATCTCTGAAAATTATTATTATTTTTTTAACGATCCCCGTAACACACCTTTCATTTACATTCACTTTGACATATGATTTTTTTGTTTCAATTTACACCTCGATTGATTATAAAAGTGTAATCACTTCAAATGAAAGCTCATAAAATCGGCACAAGTGTGTTTTATACACCCCCCCCCCCCCAACAATGAAAGAGTGGCTCAGCCTGTCATATCATGAAATCAGCCAATCACCGCCGTCATACAGTTGTTATTTACAACTTTTTACCACCTTTTTAGTAATTTAGTCAGTTTGTCATTTATTTACAAAGTAATTAAGTTCATCTTAACTTTTTAATGATAAATGACAAGTAACAAGTAACAAGTAATTTATTTCTGATGACATTGTATACAGGTGAGACATTTCAGGAGAGACCTGACTAAAAAAACATACATTTAGTTGCATTAGCTCTGATTATAGACGTCAATTTACAGATGTGTGATATATACAATATGAATTATTTAACTTTAGTTAAAATGCACATTATGAACAGAGATTTTTATTGTATATTGTAATTCAATTATTTATAATTTATTTACTATAATTCAATTTTCTTTAGACACATTTTTTTGTTCAGTTTTAAAGTGGCTGCCGGTAAGTAAGTAATAATATTCATCACATGTATCTCCACGGCAGTTATGGCACAAACGCATATCAGGCGGGTTGTTCTCCTGGCAGACGGTAATAGCGACATCTGATTTTTGTTTAAATTTAACGAAGTTTATCTAGCAAATCAACCAAATATTTTATAAATTTTAGATGATTTTCAAAATACGATAATTTATGCATTTTTTGCTTTCCGATATCTCTTCGTGCCATTTTTGTATGAACTGGTCTTTTAATCTTAGTTTTAGTATGTTTCTAAATGTATTAACAGAACATGGTAAAGACTGAGGTAACCAGATTCCCGGAAATCCATAATCATATAAAGTAGATATTATTGTTGATATGTGCTAGAGTAGATCATGTGCTAGATTTATCTCTGATCTTCACTGACAAGCTTTGCCCGGTATATATCCTTCTAACTTGAATATCTATATCTACAGGTGGGATTCTTAATTCTCCATACACCATATTTGAACAGGTGGGTTTATTAAGAAGCAGAATATATTTACAGTATATAAGTTGTGATTTTTCCAAGAAATAACATTTTCCGTCTTCCCACACTTCAGATCAATACAATATAACAGGTTTCACAAGGTTAGTGAACAGTTTGACCGCAACATCAGCAGGTAAAGAAAGTTTATAATTTTTTTTAGTAATGTGGGACTCTTTTGATATAGGTTTTGTTTTGCCACATTAAATTTTGCATTGTAGTTGAAAACAATTACCTAGCCTAGGTAATTGTATCCATTCACAACGTCAATGAAACCGCCAAAAAAACAGGTGTGGCTTTTTCAATTTACCTCGTGAAAAAGTAATTACTTTGTTTTTACTTATATTAATTTTTATTTCAACATAGTGTGCAATATATATCGAACCAATTTGGTTGACTGATGTCACATCGTCTGCGACACTGGCCCATGAGTCAACCAACAATGGTTCAATTACATTTTTTCAATTAAATTTAAATACAGGACAAACGAAGTTTAAACATAATAAAACATCAAAATACATCATGTTGTCATGTTGATAAGGACAGGTCCGGGTATTATATGCCCTCAAAATACTTTCAATAATTAAATTGTTTAAATAAAAAAAACAGAAAACTTCAGTGCAAACAACTGGTAGAAAAAACAACAACAACTAAGTACTAAATAAGAGCATTTCTGCATCTCACATAATATGAAAACATATTGGCTACAATATATTCTTTAAAACTATGTTTATATAATGACAAACTAATAGTTGTCTTAATTTAGAGTACATAAAATTCCACAATTTCTTTCTTGTAAATCTAATATCATGACAGTATTCGTTCCCATCCCTCCCCTAAATCTAAACTGGTATTTATATACGATATAATGTTTGTTTATAATTATTTTAAATATTTATTTATTTAATCTGATATAATATTCCTGCATTCTGCTCAGAGATGTTCGGAGAGTATCTGGTGACTCTGATAATAATACAGTGTCGTCCGCATACATAAGTAAAAATAATTTAAATAAACAATTTATTTATGTATGTAATGAAATGAAATGAAATGAATCGGGCTTTAGACTTTGTGCACATGTAGGCTAAACTGGGCCAGGAGAACCTCCTGAGGAGGATGATAAGTTGATTGAGATGACACTGTCCTCCAGACACAGGATTCGAAATTCGAGCATCGGCGGTCTGAGGCCGAGAACGCTACCTCTCGGTCACGGAGGCTCCCCACAATACTGACTTTCACACGTGGATGGGGAAGAAACATTTGTGTTTCTTTTAAACCGCCGAGACCGGGAACCGAACCCCGAACTCTGGCGTGAAAGGCAGCGGTGCTAACCACTACCATAGGCCCCCCGCCCTATGTATCTAATAGTAATGACGCAACACCCCGAAATCAGGTTGAGTGCGAAAACAATACTTTTGAGATTTTTGCCGTTCTAGAAAGCACACATTGTCCTGATCATTTTGGTATAAATTTCATGAAAAACGGTATAATACTACCGGAGTTACAGCCAATTGAAAAGATTAAGTGCATTTGTAATTAAAAATAGGAGTTTTGAGTAAATGCTACACAAAGATGCAGTACATGTTAGCACATTTCATAAACTCGTTTCAACTCTTTTTGTCAACAGAAACAGAAAAGCAATTTTTCGCCATAAATTACAAATCACAAATCAGATTAGGATGTGTATATATATATTAAGGAAGGGTCGGGCACAAACTTCCGTATGTCACCTTCTAGTCCGTATTTGGTCACCATAGCAACGAAACCACCCTCAACTCCAGTTTTAGTCCTAACTGGGGTTAGAAAATACAAAACTACATGTCTAGATCAACACAGTGCTGGGGCTGTCTAGACCAACACAGTGCTGGGGCCAACCCATATAATTCGCCTGAAGGACATCACCTTCCAGGATGGCTGCCATGGCAACCACTTTTATCATAAGTACATACAATACCCAGAAACATATATGAATTCTAGACAAAAACACACAATATGCATGATATTTATGATTCCAGCTTATCCCACACGGAAACATACGGGTCTCAAGACACATAGTGAAGCATCTTATAATACTTTTGAAGTAGGGGGTGGGTCAAAAGGTCATCAAACTTCAGTACTTGACACCATATTTCAATCGGAAATGGTACATAAATCACTGCTAAACATGCAATTTAGATTTCTCTCACTTGACTTTTCACTAGACTTTTCTCACTTGAAATCAGATATAGGAATGACCTAAAAGTGGTCACAAGGTTTGGGTGAAAACCAATCATAATTATAATTGAGGCCAATAACCCTTCACAGTGGTTTCCATGGCAACCAATATCACCCGAATACATTAAATTCACTGATACATACATAAAAAGCACAAAAATTTCCCACTATCCGACAAATTATACCAACATGATTCAAAATGCATCCTAAATGGGATTAGTGTTAGTCTTGGACTGATGAAAAAGGACCAAATAGATAATATTGATAAAGAAAAGGGTCAAAAGGTCATGCAAAACTCTAGTACATGGTACCACATTTCAATCGGAAATGGTACATAAATCACTGCCAAACATGCAATTGTACACATTGAAATATACATTGTTCAGTTGAAATTAGATATAGGAATGACCGAAAAATGTTCACAATGTTGGGGTGAACACCTCTCAGATTACTACAGAGGGTCAATAACCCTTCACAATGGTTGTCATGGTAACCAATTTTATCACAAATAGATATGTAACCAATTTTATCCCAAATAGATATAATTCTTTGAAATGTACATGAATTCCAAAGAAAAGCTCTCATTCGCCAACAAAATGACACAAACATGATTTAAAAGGCATCCTACATGGGATCAGTATTAGTCTTGGACTAATAATAAAGCACCACAGTGGCAATAAAGGTAATGCCAAGGGTCAAAAGGTCATGCAACTTACATAACTCTGCATTACATTTTAATCAGAAATGGTACATAAAACACTATCAAACATGCAATTGTGAACATATAAAAATACCTTTCTCGGTTAAAATCAAATATAGGGATGGCCAAAAACGAATTCCAAGGTTGGGGTAAACACCTATGCAGAGTTATTACAGATGGGTAATTACCCTTTGCAATGGTTGTCATGGCAACCAATATCACCCCAATTACCTGAAATTCACTGAGAAACACGTGGAATGTACAGGTAAGCTCTCACTATCCTATAAAATGATACCAAACAAATTCAAAATGCATTCTACATGGGACTAGTATTAATCTTGGAATGATAATAAAGTCATTAGGGGCAAATAAAAGGGTCAAAATGGTAATCAAATCTTCAGTACTTGGCAACAAATTTGGTACATAAATCACTGTCAAACATTTAGCTGTACACACTGAAATAGACCTTTCTCAGCTAAAATCTGATATAGGACTGGCCGAAAAGTTGTCACAAGGTTGGAGTGAACCACACTCAAAACTACTACCTACAGAGGGCCAATACAACTTTACAATGGTTGTCATGGTAACCAATTTCACCCCCAAGTACATATAAATCACTGAAAAATACCTGAATTGCACAGAAAATCTCTCACTCTCAAATAAGATTTAAACCTGATTCAAAAGGCACCCTACATTGACTGGTAACCTTATCTGGTATCATCACAGAGATAATCGGGATATATAGAAAAGGGTCAAAAGATCATGAATGCAAAAATACAATACAGTGTTTTTATAATGTTTTTATTTTGTTTCGTCAGTGTAGGCATATTTGGTGTCACAAAAAGTATATCAATTGCACTTGAAAAAAGCTAAAGAGGGGCCGGAGGCTATGCCCAAATTTCTGATTGTTACAGTATGTGCACATCGCGGTATATTTGCTACTGCAGTAGAATCCCGTAGAACAGGAATATTTACACCTCGTAACCGGTTAACGCGGTTCGCGCATGGACCTTGTTTTTTCCAGGTTTAATTTGACCTAATAACCAAAAGTGCCTTTTTTTAGTCTTGATAACGCGGTCTGCGTTAACACAGCACCCGTACATGTTCACATGTGCTGACCAGTCATCCATGCATGCTGTGATCATTGCACAACTCCCTATTGGTGGCCACACTTTAGACAGCCGCGAATACTGACGACGCGTCGGATTAACCTTTTGACTGCTACTGTCCAAAGTGAAATAAAAAGTAACGAACCGTGGTATGCCCTGTGATGATTCTCTTATACCACGCTATATAATATATGACAATCTTGTTATACCGCGGTATATGACTATCTTGTTATACCGCGGTATATGATGATCTGGTTATACTGCAGTAAATGACGATTTTGTTATAATACCACGTTATATGACGATCTTGTTATACCGCGGTATATGATGATCTTGTTATACCGCGGTATATGATGATCTTGCTATACCGCGTTATATGACGATCTGGTTATACCGCGTTGTATAGTCTTGTTATAACGCGTTAGATGATGATCTTGTTATATCGCCCTATATGACGATCCTGTTACACCGCCCTATATGATGATTATGTTATACATGTATGCAGTATGTGAGCGGTATGTGATCATGTTACCGCGGTATAGAGATATAGGCCATATTATGTTTTATACAGAGAAATTGAATTATTTTAGTTTATTAACGTGGACCACCCTGCAATAATCGTCCGGTATGTGCTCATTTAAATTTGTATTGCCAATAGCCTAATTGAGCAATGACATATAAATCTTTTGATGATTTTTCCTGTTTTGCAACTCACCTGTGCGATGTTTTGCTTGTGCAAGATCACAGCAAGGAGGACAATAACAATTTGTTGCGTGTATGTAACACATTTAATAAGTACACATTTTCTCTATTTAATCGCCGCTGACAGTTTAATTGTCTGGAGTCTGTGTACGTCATTAACAGTATTGGAGCTTAACAGGTCTCCCATTTTGACGGCGAGTAACGCAACATATACAATCCACTCCACTCTGTAAGCACAATGCAGGTGATAACGGTACAATGCCGGGGCAACCTCTCAAATAAAATCAAATAAACTTTATTTCGAGAGGGCACGAGAGGGCACTCTCACCATGTTGATCCAGCATTGAAACAGCGTTGTGCTATAGTTACGTGTGTATGCTAAACTGTTTAAATCTATTGTGACCTCCTGAATCATAGTCTGGGAAGCGATATAATTCTAGCAAATCTCGTCGATTCTCAAGGCCGTGAATATGCAATACAAAGCCCACCCTCTCATTATACCTGTCAATCAGTTTAAAGAATACACCTATTTTTTCGCACGAAATAGAGTAGCGTATTTGTTAATAGAATATCTACTCTAATTACGCACTGTGTGATCCCATAGCATGCACAGGGTCGGTGTAGATCCTTCACGCCTTCCATTCCGGCCCAATGTCGCCCTTCAATCTGTTAACTACACATGAAGTGATTTTAGGGAGCACAAGATGTCATCATATCTCGCGAGTGTTGATACATAGTTTAATATCTATAGATAGATAAATATTTTTTTTGAACAAAGTAATAGATGTAACTATGTTATAAACAGTGTAATCAGAGCAGTATTGTATAATTTGCTGTTCTCAATATGGCATAATGCGAAGTACGTGCCCTTTTGAATGATCCGAAATGTCTAAAATATGTATACAATGTGTTCTACTTCCCCCGTGCTGTAATACAGTACCGGGGAGTAGTAACCACCCGCTTCCTGACGATACCGGCAGTTATAACCTACTGGGCAGTTTTTACACCACGGTAGGTTAGACAATACCGTACTGTCGTCTGGTAAATATCTAGTACATAGTTAGCATATCGAACACAACCGCATGGTATATGGATGTAGCGTGTCCATATAGGCCCAATGTTTTTGCCATTAGCGGTAGAACGGTCGTCTCGCTATAGCGCGATCCGCTTATAACGAGTCCCCAAATACCGCGTTTATTTCAGGTCCGTATCTTGAAAACTCTGGATGCGCGCTTAAGTAGAAGATCGGTAACTCCGCTTAAAAAAATACGACGCCACGAGCGAAATGCGTCACTTTTGCGAGCGCGATATCTCAGTCATATAACAATCAATCTTGCTGAAAATTTGTAACGTAATCGTAATAACATAAATGGCGAAGGAGCTCAATTTTGAGAGAGATCGAGTAAGAAATGAGCGAGTTGAAGTGGCCTAATAAACATCGGCAAAATAAGCGAGAAATCCCCATGCATTGTCAAATCCCAAATGGGCGAATTGTGACGTACCTAATTTTTTTGACTATCCCAAATCGATATGCTCTAATAAATCATACCGAATATACAAATAAACTTGTTTTTCATTAAATGGATCAAACTAGATGATATAAAACATGTTAGGTTTTTTATTGATGCCAGAATCTCAAAATGGTAACATTGTTCCAAAAATGGCAAAGTTAATCTAATCGTTGGATTCCTGGCACTGCCCTCTCAGCGCATTCCGCCTGATTTCGGGGTGTTGCGGCACACCTGTTGTCTTGAGCTACATTTACGTAACATGTACAATGTTCAGTCTTTAAGTCTGCTGAGTGAATAGAGGATAACAGTAGATATATATATTCTCCTTGCCAGGCGAACTCCTATATTACCAGGAAAGGAGCTGGATGTAACACCATTGTGCATGGTCTTTGTTTACACTTCAGTTGACCAATACCGTTGTAATGCTGGACCACTTTGTCATTTATTTACAAATCATTTGCTCGAAAATATCTTGTACTATTTAATCCGATAAAATGTAAACTTATTACTTTTAATTGTGCCGCCACGGAAAATGTATAATATGTAACTTTCGATAGTGAAAAAAAAAAAAAAAAATTTTGTTTGTTTTATTTCTCCTGCCAAACTGATTATATTATATTATGTTTCAGGTGGCCGTCATGTGAGCGGCTTTAAAAATCTTAATGATGGTCTCCTGTTCAGTTATATATGTTTCCTATTATTATATACTGTGTTTATATGGCAAATGAATGTTATGTTATGTTATGTTATGTTATGTTATGTTATGTTATGTTATGTTATGTTATGTTATGTTATGTTATGTTATGTTATGTTATGTTATGTTATGTTATGGTATGATCCACATCTTCTAGTGCTGGGAAATTACACAGATTTGCCAAAATAAAGTTTTTTTTTTGAAATATTGTTGATTGTTGTCTTGTTTTATGCTTAACATGTTCGAAAGCTGTTATTTAATGAGCTGAAAAACCCCGAATATAATTAGGGCAAGCAGTTAAAGGGTTATTTTGCTATTATCTTCAACAAAATAAAATTTGTGCATGACTTAAAAACTTTCCCAGGTGTGTGGCAGACAAAAGGAGCTGACTGTCGAACACACATACCTGTTTGCAGCAGACAATGGGGGTACAGTTACATTTCTGGGAATGTCATCTGCTGCCTGGCGAATCAAATCAACAAAACAAAGGTCGCTGTATGTACAAAAAATGAGCTCACAATGGCTTCGTGATGGGACGATGATGTCCTGAAATAAAATACCTGATATTTCTTACACTGTAATCCTATATCTTGGATTAATGTTTCCAAAAGAATGATTTATCCAAAATGTATTATGATCTCAAATTTTGTTACGTATTGTAGCACAACAAGCAATTGACAAATAAATAATTGACGATTTTGTAGTTTTTTTGTGATGCTAATTGGAGTTTAAGCTGATTTCCTCTAATATCTGTAATACTTACCCGTTCGCAAAGTTTCTATTTAGCTTACAATCCCATGATTATGCAGACAAAATGTGACTAAAAAACATTTTCGGTCACCGTCATTTTGTTTTATGTTCTGTCAGACCTATTCTATTCTGCACTGCAACCCAAAATGCAATAACTGCTAACTAAACAGGACAAATGCTGGTATTAACCCTTACAACGCTGACGTTTTTTTTGTCTAAACTATGGAGACCAAAGGGTTATTTAAATTGTCATAAATGTCTTACTTAGCTCTTTCCGCTTAATTTGAAAATCTATGTTAAGGTTCTACTGCTATTATTCTTTTTTTATTCTTAAGACTTCAGAATCTGACGTCTTCAGACTGCGCTGAAAGGGTCAACGTATTTTATAGGGAATCACCAAATAGCTATAAAGATAATACAATGTAAAGGTTATACAAAAAAACACAATAAACAAAAAAGAAGAACTTAAATTGACAAACAATAATGATAATATTAAACATACAATCTCATTGTAAAGTACCAGCTATACCACTGGTGTCACGTTAAACAACCAAATTCTTGTGTTATCATTTCAATATGTAAATAAATATTCAAACGACAAGCGGGGATTGATTGATAATACATTACATTAACCTTTACAGCTCGGGGATCGACTTCAGACGTTATAATCATCTGACGTCGAGGGCAGATTCTGATGTGTGGAGTCGATCCTCGTACTGTAAAAATGTTAATAAACAGAAAGAGCAGTCTAAGACATTTTATGACGATTTCAAATTGAAAAAATCCTATTTGGTCGCCATGTTTTATATAACAATATTTCGGCGCTTAAGGGCTGAAATGGAGATTGTGCAATCTCAGTATATAACTTATATATGACAGTCAAATTAAATGCAAACTTTATATCTGTATTTGAACCATAAGTTAACCTTTTCCCGCTAAGTCATCTTATCATTTTATTTAAATCTTCACCCACTTTAAGGTGTGTCTCGCTACCGCAACTTAAAGTGGGTGAACATTACTTATTTAAGTTGAGACCACAAATTTGCTAATCTTGATCGTAAACATTTCGTTCCCAATAACAGTAATTTGATCGGCTAATAAAACAATAAGAACTGCTACACCCCGGTGAGATGATCATGAACTGCATGAACATTCATGAATAGTTCATCAATGTTCGTGAACCAAAAACTATGAACGTTCATGAACGTTCATCAACGTGTTCATGAATGGTTCATGAATAGTCTTGAACAACAAATGAGACTTTCATGAAAGTTCATGAGTTCATAAACTTATACTGTTCATGATCTCTCACTTTGTTCATGAACATAGATTGTTCATGAATGGACATGAACTCAGATAATTCATGAACCAGGACTAGTTCATAAACGAACATGAACTCCAAAATTCATAAATCAGATAGTTAATGAACATTCATGAACGTTCATTAAATGTGTTCATGAGCTATTCATTAATGTTCCTGAGCCACAAATGAGACATTCATGAAATTCATGAACTGTCAACCTAGTTGATGAACGGCTATAAACCCAAGTAATTCATCAACCAGATTATCAATTTACATTTATGAACGCTCATTAAATGTGTTCAAAAACTATTCGCGAATGTTTATGAACAACAAATGAGACGATCCTGAACTGTCAACCTGACGTTCCCGAGCCATCTTCATGAAATTGGGGTTGTTCATGGACTTTCAGAAACTAAGTTCATGTTGATTTTCATGAATGTTCACGAATTGTTCATGAAAAATTATTAACCTCCAAGTCTAAGTGTTATGACCTTTAAAATACATATAGTATCTTGATTCAGGATTATTTTTTTCTGAAGTTACTTCTTACCTAACCACAACAAGCTAATTAAGCTTAATTTTGTTACTTAAAAAGAGATCCCCCCTCACAGTATCACACATAGTTGAATAGAATACTGAGAAACTAATTATTTAAAAATATTATGTTTTCTGTGGTTGATAATCTAAGTCAGAAAGTCTCAATTTGCTAATTAAATAGTTAAAGGGACTGGCCCAGGCTAAAATCATAAAAAAATCGGTGATTTTATTTTGGCTTCCTAATAAGACCATATGATGTAAACATGTCCATAGTCTAGAACTGCAGAAGTTTTTAATTTTTCTGCTGCGCATTCACCAGTTAGGCTAGATATAGAGACGATTTCCTATTTTTGACATGGTTGTCAAAAATTAGAAATCAGGAATTTCGTCTCTATATCTAGTCTGACTGGTGAATGCGCAGCACAAAAAATAAAAAACTTTTGCGGTTCTAGTCTATGGACATGTTCACATCATATGGTCATATTAAAAAGCCGAAAAAAATCACCAATTTTTTGACGAATTTAGCCTGGGCCAGTCCCTTTAATTAGCCATTGCGTAGTTGACACCATACTCGCCAGGGTAATTCACCACAGTTCAGAAACTTTCATGAACAAACCATGAACTAAATTGAGATTTCAAGCTCATAACAATTCATCACAGTTTATGAAGCTGTCCCTCGTGAACTTTCATGAACTAGCCATGAACCGAATTAATACCTTTCAAGTTCATAATTATTCATCAAAGTGGTGAACTTTAACGAACAACCATGAACTAAATAATGAGACTAATCAAGTTCATAGCAAATCACCACAGTTCATAAAAGAGTCCCTCGTGAACTTTCATGAACTAGCCATGGACCGAATTAAGAATTATTAAGTTCACAATAATTCATCAAAGTTCACGAAACCATCTCATGAACTTTCATGAACAAGCTATGAACTGAATTGATCCTTAGAATTGATTCATAGAAATTCATGACTGTTTATGAAACACTCCATGTGAACTTCATGAACTAAATCATGAATAACATTAGTTCATCAAGTGTTCCTCGATATTCATGATTTGTCATGAACTGTTTTTGATGAACCATAGATGAATGTTCACGAATGTTCATGAACATTCATCAACGTTCATCACTTGATGAACTTCATCTCACCGGGTCGCGCGGTGGTCAGTGAACCTTGGTTTTGCTCAGCGCGTGAAGGGCTAGCACATCGTGTAATTGAAATGAATCGGGCTTTAGGCCACCTTTGTGCACATATAGGCTAAACTGGGCCAGGAGAACCTCCTGAGGATGGTGAGATGATTGAGATGACACTGTCCTCCAGACACAGGATTCGAAATTCGAACCCTGGCGGTCTGAGGCCGAGCACGCTACCTCTCGGTCACGGAGGCTCCCCACAATACTAACTTTCACACGTGGATGGGGAAGAAACATTTATGTTTCTTTCAAACCGCCGAGACCGGGAACCGAACCCCGAACTCTGGCGTGAAAGGCAGCGGTGCTAACCACTACCCTAGGGCCCCCGCCCAGCACATCGTGTAAATGACCTAGTTGCAATGATGAAAAAATACGAGATAAATCTTCAAAAAGCCTGTTGTGTAATAATGAATGATACTTACAGATGAAGAAATATGACAAGGGGCTCTTGGTGAATCACTACTACATGGACACAATGGGCTATCGTCACACTGTCTGCGGGAGCTATGCCCAGTAAACACGAAACGATGAAACAATGTTGATTTAATGTTGGCCCACCGCCTGCAACGCTGGCCCAACAATAAATCAACATCGTTTCGTGCTTGCTGGGTGAAACCTTCAATCTAATCTGGGCAAAAGGTATTTGGTTGTTGCTTTTTTGCTATCATACAAAGTTTGGAGAACTTGCACGGTTGGTTATGGACAATGGTGTAGGCTATGATACTGTATGTTTGTATGATTTGCCCAATTTGTAATAATAGTCTGTCTTCAGGTAATTAATTACATAATGCAACTAATTATTGTCCCGGCAGCAAGAAGTCTTTTTCGTATACAACAAACTACAGTTTAACCCTTTAAGACCTCACAATGCATTAAAGTATCATTTTACATCCCTGAAAACAGACTTAATTTTGCTACAACCAAGGTTTTAGAACGACAATTTTCATAAAACTGGTTTACAAATACATGGGATTTTTTTTCACTTTTCCACCAACTTTAAATCATCTTCATCCACTACAAGTCGAGAATTGCGACAGCAATTCGCTGCTTGTAAAGGATGAAGATGACAATAGTAAATTCAGCCTCGAAAGGGTTAAATCTCAAAGTGCTTTAATATTTTTATATTAACCATGGAGACCATAAGGTTTTTTATTCAATTTGAAATCCTCATAAATGTCTTACCTCGCTCTGCTTCATTTGAATACCACCTATGTTATGGGTCTACGTCCAATATAAATGTTTAATTCTTTTAGTGCAGTGACCGTCTTTGTACGTCACATAGGTCTATCGTTGCTCTGCATTAAATTGAAACCATGCGGTTTGCAACGTGCACGAATTGTAACATCATATAATTTAATACTGTAGGCCTATGTCGTGACAATATTTGGACATTAGATTTCTCAAACGAAATTCTGAAATGTATTGCACCCGGGTCAGTTCTCGTATTTCTAAAGTATTGAATGAAACTGACCCGAAAATATCACGTGCTCTTATATAATCAGCCACATTTTGCTTGAATAATTCATTTAAGACCTATAGCTGCAAATTGTGCTTATTAAATCGACGAAGGAGCGCGAAGCGCGTGGCCCTGTGCGAAATTAACGTCGATGAAAATAGGATCAGCGGGGCTCGAACCCAAGTTTTGCATCATCGTAGCTCCCGTTAGCTAAAGAAGGTGAATCTAAGCAGCACGGTTAACTTTCCAAAGAGTGGGTCGTTTTATGATAAATATTATTGATGAGGATTGTCCAACTTTCTAAGAAAAATAAGAGCAAGTTAGAAAGCGGTATATCAATATATTTTGTTGGATATTGTAGATTTTGAGGATACTATTTGAGCAGGTGAAATATTTCATGCATTCGACAGTAATGTATTTTTGGAAAAAAATGACGCTGTAGGTTTATCGATGTTGAAATAAACAAAAGTGTCAATTTTCATACGATATTTCGTGAGCAGCCATTTATTTGACTTTAGGTACACACTAGATCGATTTCAATTCCTACATATGTTTTCAAGGTCGTACAACAGCTATTCATAGAATATTTAGGCAAATAATAGGACACTTTTAGCATAGCTAAATATGCGAGAACTGTGGTTTACTGGTCGTCATATGCGCTTTTTGACGGTTCATTGGAAAGCGGGACACGATGTTAGAAAGAATATCTGCATGACAAGTCTACAGAGGGTGACATGGGAGGGCTGGTGATGTAGACAGGACTTGGAGGTGCAGCTGGTTTCTCCTGCGAGCATTCCCATGCGGTGGGTCGATGGGTGTTGCCAGGGGCTTAACTGTATTACAGTATTTTCAATTTGTTCCCTAGGTTTAGGTGTATTGCCCTGACCATATGTAAAGTGTTGTAGTTTACTGATGCTAGTACCGTGCAACACAGAATCCGGCGCTGCTGTTGTTGACGAAGAGTTGTAATTTATGGTATCAAGCCCTCATGTGGCAAATTTTCTCTGGTGGCTTGGACGCGTACTACCGTACAACACTTTGCTCCCATGAAGTGATTTGGGCAACGGAAAGAACTATTTTTGAGGAAGCTTTAGGATGGGGCACTACAAATGCCCAGACCATCTAGCAGCATATGAAGGAAGGATTCCAGTGTCTAATGTATCCAACAGTTACTGTATCTGATTTTAAAATGAGCCTGCGAACACTTGTCTCTTATCAAGACTTTCCTGTGCAAGGATCTTAGCAGCTTCCGCCAGATTTTCGTACTTGTTTTTCTGTTGTTTGACGTTTTTTAAGGTCTTCAACTGCCTCTCTTAGCTCTTTCTGGTTCACCAGCTGCAAACGTCTGAAATCTACATATGTGATATCAGGGATTCTGCGGAGAACACCCTAGTCGTGTGGTCTAACCAAGGGATACCTGTCATTCATTACACATAAATGTCAGATCAGCCATGTTCAGAACAGCATCAGTCCCTCTGTGACCCTCCACATGGTCTATCAACTCATTGAAGGCATGTTCTTTGATTAAATACCTTGATGGCAAGTCCCTCAGAGAAGTCACCGTCTGCATTATCGTTTCTGTAGTACTCATTCAGGTACGATAATTATGTAATGTTCAACAGGGGTTACATGATAATAGTATATATATATTGCTTAGCGTGTAACGATTTGTTTCTATCATCTTGAATTAATGCATCTAAAATCGTGGGGAAGTGATATAACATTTAGTTTAAAATTCTAACAGAATAGTCATATTAATAGGGTGGAAGTAGTCATATTGCATTACGAAAAATCACAGAAGCAAAATTAAATATCAACTAAGACTTGTCAATTTCAAAAAGACCGCATTGCATTTGTTACCATGCTGCTGTTGATATGAATGAATTGGTAACTGCAAATGGAGACCTACATTTATTATATAATACACAGTTGTATCTCTAAATGTCAGCCAATGAGACAAAACATAGCAAAACAGCCTAACATTATGTCAAGATATAGGTTTCCTACATAAGGCAAGTAGCTAAACCAATGTATCAATGTAACAATGTATGTTTAGCATATAGTCTGTTGAAAACATAATATATGTGTACCTAATATTAGACTAGAAGGTCCATATGTTGTCTAATGTTTAAATGATAATTATACAAAAAAATCTATTTCCCACCGTCAAATTAGCCCTAATCTATATTTTGCACATGTTTCTGGCTGATTTTTTGTAAAAACTATAAATATCTATTTGCTTTTAGCTAATTAGTATAAATTAAGCTAATTAGGGCTAATTAGACATCGAGACAACTTGTCTCTTTTGGGTAAAACGTTTTACTTTGATCTAAGGAACAACCATGCCAAGTATCACGATTGCCCTAAAAAAAGCAGTGCGCATGCTCTTATCATGTCCCCTAATTATTTATTTTCGTCGTGTACTGGACGGGACAGTGGATTCGGACTTTTTATTTTTCCTATATCGTGTGACATCTTCTCACATATCATATCACGACGCAGAAACACGAAACAACCCCACATCACACTTCCATAATTAATCACAACACGCCGGTCTCAGTTTATTTTCACATTTAAAAGGTCGCAATCAATCTTCGTGTCAGCGTTTTGTGTGGCTTTCGTAAAACAATCCTCCTGACATGTCCGTGTTTGACATGAAGATTGACTTGATCTTTGAGGCCCTGCGGAATTAATTTAATTTGGAGAGCAGTTAAACGGAAAAGCAGCATCGAAATATAGAGAACCTGGTTGTTGGCGGTACACTTTGCGCTGCATGCAAAAACAACAAAAGATTATTTTTTAAACCCTTTAACCGCCGGTCCCGATTATATTCGGTTTTTCATGTTTTTATCAGCGTATTCAGGTACCACCTTTTAAACATGTTAAAGATAAAAAGAGCCATCAATCTACAGGATTTGAAAACATTTTACGTCAATTTTGTCAAATCTGAATAATTTTCACACACTTGAAGTTGTGGATCGCGTCAGCGAGACACAACTTCAAGTGAGTGAAAATTCCAACTAAATAATTTGTTAAAGGGTTTAAACGAGTCCAATATCTGAAGAAAGAAGGTCGTATGAGCACCAGAGCTGTCTGTGAAGCATGACATTCTAAAACAAAAAATAAGTTGATTGCTTTTATCTGCGTCACCCCCGCTGAGGCGTTTTGTTTAATTGTTTTATTTCACGATTAAATGCTTGATATTGGCAGCGGAGTGGGTGCTTAAACATCCAAATTTGTAAATGTTTGGTCTCGATTTAAACAAATGTGAGTTTTTCCCCACCACTTGAGGTTGTAGACCTGGAAGGCCTAAGTCGTAAATGGAGCGACTTAGACCTTCCAGGTCTATTGTGGTTGTGGGTCGAGGTAGCGAGACACAACTTAAAGTGGTTGAAAATTCAAATAAATTGACGGGTAAAACAATTGTGTCGAAAAATTAGCGGGCTCGAGTGCTAGGAGCCTAGAGCTTCGTACTGCATGGGAGTGATCCATGATCTATCATTGACTCCGTACTGAGAGAACTAAAATAACATACATGTAACCAGAAAGGCATAACTGTATTATGCATTTCTGATGTAACTTTGGTAATTGTGAAATAAAAATACCTCATGCGAAATTTGCTGTTCATAAAGTCAATATTTCGGATTGTAAAGAAGATAAATTATTATAAATAAAAAGAAACTTCACTTTCCACATTAAATGACAAAGACGTTTTTTAACCTCAATAATTCCAGTTGAATATTATACATAATGTATTGATTGTTATTAAATACTCATTTCACTGCTCATAGTAGTTTCTAAAGCCAGAAATTTCTGCAATGATTTCTCCTACATGTATAAAAGGTGATCACCCCTTATATAGTATGAATAATTTTTTGACAAATAAATCAAAGTTGCCACAAGATGGGGCCCAAGTATTTTCTTATATGGGGTGATTGGCTATCATGTGACCCTCTGAGAGAATCACATGATAGCCAATCACCCCATATATGGGGTGATTGGCTATCATGTGACCCTCTGAGAGGGTCACATGATAGCCGATCACCCCATATATAAAGGACATAGTTATTCATACCATATGATCCTAATGCCATTATCTCACTCTCAGCACCCTTCGGGTGCTAGGGTTCCACACACTTACCATATAAGGGGTGATGGATCACCTTTACCATCTAGTGCGCTGTAGACAATAGTTATCACTCGACATGACCTGTGTTCTATTAGTACTATTTATATTGTGTTCTAGCCAATAATCATACTGCTGATAGTGATCTGTCACTGTGTTAAATCCGACATACTGGTGATGCGACATTTTGATAAACATTAGAAAAACATTGTCAGTTTATTATGTTGTGGATCGCTATAGCGAGGCACAACCTGAAAGTTTAAATTGATCATTTCAGAGTAACACACATGTACTTTATTGTTAGATGTGATGATATACATACGTGCATTATACACTAGCTTTAACGTCTCTTAGTTGTATAAGTCTCCATCATCTATAGTCCACAAAAAGTCATCATAAATGTTGTCACCCATGAGATGAATAACATTTAGATATTTATCACTCGTTAGCCATTAGGCCCTCTCAGGGTTACAGCGTCACATCTGTCACTCATTTGAGTGGCAGAAGTGACGCTTTGGCTCCCAAGAGATGGCTTTATCCTTTCGCTCTTGTGGTCAGTGATTCAGCGCTTCGTCCTCTGCACTGGTTGTTGACCTTCCCCAGTTCACACCGACAGAGATCTCCTAGGTCACTAGCCCTGGATTCACGTCGTGCACGTTGTGACCCGAAGCCCGATATATGTCTCAACACGTACAGCGCTAAATTAAATAGTATAAGTTTTCACCCACTTGAAGTCGTGTCTCGCTACCGCGATCCACGACTTCAAGTGGGTGAAAATTACTCGTTTTAGATTAATCTGGCACCAACCATTTGCCAATCTTGCATGTCCGAAAATTAATAAGAAATCGGGAATTGTGTCTGCGAAACAAAACTTCAAAAACGTATGCAGTTCTAGTTTATGGACATGTTCACAGCATATGGTCATATTAAGGAGCAAAAATAAAAATATTGATTTTTTGATGATTTTAGCCTGATTGTGTCGTTTTAATAAAACAATACTAAAAACTACTATACTACAGGCAGTAACTGCTTACTTTACAAGTAAATATATACTGCCTTTTGTTTTTGCGGAGCAGTTTAGTCGTGCTTAGCGCTTCAAGGGTTAACGTCACACTGCCAACCACAATTTTTTGGCACGAGACTAAACCCTTTAAGCGCTGTTTTAATAAAATGCTAAACACAGTTATTAAGTCTCCACCCACTATGTGGTTGTGGAAACTTAATGGAGACTGCGCCGCCGCCACCGCCACCGCATTTTGTTTCTGCTCTCACTTTCTAACCCCCTGCTCGGATTGTTTCAAAATATTTGCAGTATGCATGCTGTCCCTGGTGAATTTGCCTTGTAATTTTTTTTGCGTTTTTCTGTTTTTTCCAACAAAATCCAACATGGCCGCTAAAATCCTATGTCGCTTTCTAGAAAATCAACCGCTTCATGGATTTGTCTCATGTTTGATTTAACCCTTTAACCGCCAAATTATTCAATCTGAATTTTCACCCACTTGAAGTTGTGTCTCGTTGACGCGATCTACAACTTCAAGTGAGTGAAAATTATTAAGATTTGACAAATATTGCTGTTTGATATCACATTTTATCTTTAACATGTTTAAAAGGTGGTACTTAATGTGATAATAAAAAAATGAAAAACCCGAATATATGCGGCACCGGCGGTTAAAGGGTTAAAAGAAAGACATTACCCTGACCGTGTGCTGATTAGTTTTTGGTGTGATTCTGCTAATAAACACTTTGATTTATTTACGTTTTTAGTATTTTAGCGGATATTTCAGTTTAACTCATTTTGGCCATCATCAAAATTAGGTAATATAGCCATGCACCGCTACTCGGATTATTTCTAAATATTTCCAGTAGGCATATTGGCCCTAGAAAATTTGCCCTGTAAATTTGTTTTGGCGTTTTTCAGCTTTTTCAACAAAATCCAAGATAGCCGCCAAAATACTATGTCGCTCTCTAGAGCTTGAACCACTTTGTAGAGTTGTTTCATGTTCGGTTTTAAGGAAAGACCCTACCCTGTACATGTGCTGCTTAGTTTTTGGTGTGATTCTGATAACAAAGACTTTGATGTTTTTACGTTTCCGATTTTTTGCGGATATTTCAGTTTTGTTCATTTTGGCCATTATAAAAAATTGTTAATTTAGCGATACACCCCTTCTCTGATTATTTCAAAATATTTGCAGATGCATATTGGCCCAAAGGAATATGCCCGGTATTTGGATTTAGCGTTTTTTTCGGCGTCTTCAACAAAATCAGAGATGGCCGCCAAAATCCTATGTCACTCTCTAGAGCTTGAACTGCTTCATAGATTTGTATTATGCTTGGTTCAAAGGAATAACCCTACCCTGGTCGTGTGCTGATTAGTTTTTAGTGTTATTATGATAAAAAAAACCTTTTATATTTTTACGTTTTAGGATTTTAGCTGGTATTACAGTTTTGCTCATTTTGGCTATTATCAAAACTTGGTAATATAGTTATACCGCTCAAGTGCTATCTTTTGGGTATGCTCACTGGCCCTAAGAAAATTTTCAGGAGAATTGTTTTTCATTTTTTCAACAAAGATCAAGATGGCCGACGAATCATATGTTACTCTTGAAAGGTTGAACTGCTTCACCAATTTATTCCAAGGAAGCAACTTGCCCTGGACATATGTTGATTACATTTTTGTGTGATTCTGATATCACATTTTATTTTATTTATTTATTTTATTGAGACATATTTATACAGGGTGGACATTATCAGCAGTCAAGCTATTTTTCATATGTGCCCTGTAGTTATATAATATATAATACAGATGAAAATATGTATAATACAGATAAAAAACGTTTCAAAATTAAAACACATAATATAGAAATGTTTCCCGCGCCAAAACCAGAGACAAAAACTACATATATAATATATATTAATACTGTTATGAATAGTAGGTAAAATACACTTTGGAAAGCGTAGCAACGTGCAAAATATGTTTTTAAAACATGCTTTTTCCTTTATGAGAACAAGTTTTTAAAATTTGGTGACTGTACTGTATTTATCTATAATTTATGAATTATGGTTTCTAAATCTATCTGGGGCGGGTAGAGACGAAAGCTTTGCCCCTCAGGGAAATCTAGTTGGGAATGAAATGGTACCCGCCGACATGACCAGTCTGCCCAACTTGCTTAGCCGCGGACCCGGCCACAATGACCGCCATTGTATGTCCACAGCAAGCTGTGTAAAAACGACCAGACTTTCGCCCACCGAAAGACTTGGGTGTCATGAAACTGAGATAAAATTTTCGTGTGCTTCTTAAAACTATATACAGTCAATCAATCAATCAATCAATC
>OZ024917.1:32668477-32815977 GCA_964017125.1 Flabesymbios commensalis | reverse complement strand
TTCGTCGAATAATGTAAATTGTGTAAAGCGCATTAGATGACTAAATTTTTATAAGGCAAATGTAATTAAAAATTGCGATATGACATCAATATCAGCGAAATATGTGTAAAGTTTTAGAAATAAATACAATTCAAAGACTGCATTAAGCTGCGCTTAGTGCAACACCCTTACCTGAGGGAGTATAATAGTGTGTTTGTCAACCAAATAATTCAAATTATAATGCAAAAAAGTCGTTTGAAATGATTAAAATTCACAAAATGACGAAATGAAAACAAATTGTATGACTAACACTTTTTATAAGAACAAATTGGAAATATGAGCTTAAAGAATTTTATGCCGCATCTGAGAAGCGCAAGATTAAAAAAATAATATTAATTTTTTCAGGTAAACCATACATGCATCAGACCAATTATTTATCTTGTATGCTTACCCAGCAAACAGAAAACATTTGTATAACATTTATACAACGTCGGCCCAACGTCTTCGACGTTGGTCCAGCATTGTATAAATATTCTACAAATGTTTTGTGTTTGCTGGGTAGACCTATAATTTTGTATTTGATATAAATGGTGAAAATAAAATGTGCTAACCGGAAATCGAGAATAAGATCGTGCGCTTCACATCTAATCTGCGCTTCATGACCGAAACACAGCCGTGCGAAGCCAAGAGGCAATATCTGCTTACTTTTCAACTACTTCCCAAGTAAGCAGATACTGCCTTTTGGCTTTGCAATCGCCGTTCAAAAAGGCAGTATCTGCTTATTTTACAAGTAAGGAGATACTGCAGATCAGAGCACATCTAGCAACTGTCAGTATGGATAGCCTTGCATTATATTTTTATTGCGGAAATTGGAAAATTGTCATCGTGACAATACAAAGCCCACAGATCGTGGCATATCTGCTGATTTTGTGAAGTGGCAGGTATGATTTTCTTTTATCCCTTGGAGCAGACAGACAGACAGATATTTTATTGACAGAAAGAAAGTCAATCCAGACTTATTTGTCATAGAAATAGAGATATGTACATGTATATACAACATTGTTAATTTGTTAAAATCATATGACAATATACATAGTATGACATACATAACTAAAATCATGGTAACTGGCATTGCCATAAGAAACACTGGGTATATACTTAAAATAAGATTGAAAGGCATTGCCAGGGTAACATAAGGTCTATCATTTTGTTTCCCGCACCAAAACCAGAGATGTATGACATGCTAATTATATATATAGTAGCAAAAAAGACACTCTGGAAAGCGTAGAAACCTAGCATATATACAAGTGCATAATTATGCTACAGTAATTTGAGAATGTATTAAGACAATGATAAAAAATTACACGATATTTTTAAAAATCAAATATCATATCATGCAAGTACAATCAATGTGACAATCTGCGACACAGGTAGCTCCGAGCCATGTGACCATGCAAGCACAGTCGCTATGAACTCGGCGATTCCCTGATATAGACTAGTGATGCAAATTTAACAACATAATAACAGTAATACCACCGAAACACCATATATACATACTAATAAAAGTCGGACATGGTGGCTCGTCGACTGCCAACAAAGTATAGCATCAGAACCATCCATATTATCGAGTGTTGGAGACTTAGTGATGTAATAAGAATAAAAATTACGGATAATAATTATGCGTGCCATTCACGCAGGACATGGCACTCACACAATAGCAATAAAGTTTGTTTAATTAAAGGGACCCCTTGGGATGAGACATTTTCAATGTTGTCAATTTTGAAAATTTAATTTATATGAAGCTATATAGCCTACTGATCTTAGTTAAAAATACGAAAAAGTTAAAAAATGATTTTAAATCTCCGAAAAATAGCGAAATAGTTGTATTTCCAGGTCGTATATTGCCATGTAAACAAAACAAGTCAGCAATATTATAAGCACTTTCAATCACATATTCCCACGTATCAGACGGTGAGATCAGAGCAGTCGCCGCTAATTGGGGGATAATTGGTGTCTCATAGTCAGGACACGGGAGGACACACCTGCAGCACTGATTGTCTACCCAACGCTGGGCCGATGCCAGCAGCATGTGGCCCAATGCTATAAAAACATTCAATCGTCCTTCAGGTATACAAATAGTTTGTTTGGGTTTCTTCTGGTTTCATAGAAATGTTGATTAAAAATATTTGTAAAAATATGAAAATTCTGAAAAAAATAAAAACATGATTCGTGGGATACACTACTTCAGTGCGGAAGTAAAACCAAAATTGATGTCATCCCAAGGGGCTGCTTTAATAGTGATTTATTATCTATATGGCCTTCGCACAAAAACATTACAGCTTATTTTAATTCACTATATTGTTTAGTTCATACCATTTCACTCACGACCTAGTTAGTACCACATACTTAGGAGTTACAATCGAAGAAAAACATTCTCGACCTCATAGAGAAAATCAGTTGACTTAGCAACTCGGAAATCCTCCATAAGGCCCCACCTCGTCTGATAACAAAGGCGACGGAAACGTCCCTAACCGGCCCTAAAAAGCCAAATAATAAGATCCGAGAGCAACAGCCGTCCTGATATGTGGTAATACCCAAGTCAGATCATGAAGGCATGATAATATGGATAATATAGCGACAGGTGACTTGTGATTGTTCTACATAAAAATGTAACGTTGAAACGATAATAATGACACATAATCATGATCATGATGATAATAATTAATCATGCTAGTCACGACACACATACAAAATATTTCAGCTTGAAGATGAATTTACATTTATCATACTCAATATTTTTAGCCCTTAATTTGTTTAAAACAACCATAGATAAATTTTGCTAGCGACTTCACCACTGTTATGTCTCTAGATGTCATAATTCGTAGAAAATATCATTTGTTGGTTGCATATTGATAATTCCGGCTATAGAATTAAGCAAGATTTCGCGTTCATTGCTCATGGCATTACAGTAGAGAAGAAGGTGTATTTCGTCGTCAATTTCGTTTGATTCACACCTTGTGCATATTCGTTGGTTTATTGGAGTTATTGGATTATTGAATCGTCTCTCTCTATTTTTAAATCATGTGAGCTCATTCTATATCTCGCCATTGCTGTTATGAGGTGGTTCCCCTTTATGTTTAAGATGTATGGTTCCACACACAAAGATTTTTTCACTAATGAATATGTGCGCAGCTTACTTGAACTCTCGATATCTTGTCTCCACCGCTGTGTAAATATTCTAACAATTGAATCTTTAAAGGAAAGCATGAATTTATTTGTATTGCCAATGTGCTCCGTCTCCCAAGCTTGGTCTAGCCCGGTTAGTTCAAGGACAGACCGAATACGCGAGCACCAGTTTGTGAATCCAGTGCCATCTAGCTCTAGTAGCATATTGTAGGCATTTCTGACAGGGTGGTTCTGAGATAATTCTAGAATTCTACACCAATATTTTACAGCTTTAATATGTTGCCTGATAATCAATGGAAACCGTCCTGTGTCACCATAAATTGCAGGAGTGGGTGTTTGCTTTCTAACACCCAGCGTTGATTTAATAAATTTTAGATGTATTTTCTCCAAATCGTTAACACTATCACCGGTATACCATATATCACTTGCATACTCTAATATGGGCAGTATTTGACAATCAAAAACCTTGAATGCAATAACAGGTGACAATTAACCGAATACGGGACGAGATTGCTTGTGTAGAGAAAAAACTGCTTTACCAGCTTGGGAAGCGAGATGGAGAAACGTTTCTTTCAATACATTCTTAGGATAATTAGTGCTATATACAACCCCAAGGTATTTATATTTTTCATTTTTTTCTATCATGTCATCACCATAGTAGAAGCTGTCACATTCTGACGTATGACGCTTGTTAAATATGAGAACTTTTGTTTTAGGAATGCTGACTATTATATGCCACAGAGAAGCATACTTATACAGGGCAGTTAATTGCTTTTGCAATCCATTTGCAGAATCTGAAAAAAGGACAAGGTCGTCTGCAAATGACAAGTATACGATTAATAAAGTGTCTACGGGGATAGCCTCACCTTGATCAAATGATTTGGATATATCCTGCAGAAATTCTGTAAATAATTTGGGGCTGAGCATACCACCTTGCAGGACACCAAATTCGCTTTTTAATATCTCGCTGATGCATGAATCCCATTTTACACGGCACTCAGCTTTAGAGAACATACTCTTTATTACATTTAAGAAATTGCCGTCTATTCCTCTGCTCAGTAATTTATAGTACAGTGCTGATCTGTCAATATAGTCAAATGCTTTTGTAAAATCAACAAAACATGTATACAGGGGCTTTGAAAGACACCTTTGCTTAACTATAATGGCACATAGTATAAATATATTATCAGTCGTCCGGGAGTTACTTCTAAAGCCGACTTGAAAGGGATCATTATCATAGCATACATCATTTTTAAAAGACAGTCTGTTATTAAGTACAGATTCAAATAATTTCCCAATGCATGGCATTACTGTAACTTTCCTGTAGTTATCGGGCACGTTATGGGCAGCTTTTTTGTGAACAGGATGAATTATACCAGTGGCCCAACTTGATGGATATTCTCCATTGGCAATAATGGTATTAAACAGTAAAACTAGTGCTGGTAAGAGTTCATTACTACCATGCTTGTAAAATTCCGCAGGAATACCATCTAAGCCTGCCGCTTTTTTGCATTTCAACTTTCTAATTGCTTTTTGAATTTCGTCTATAGTTATGGGGCTGTTTAAGAACTGTAACAAATCGGATTGTCCATTTTCTACCTTCTCATTAATATCATTTGGGGATGATTTAACTAGCTTCATTATATTATTCATGTGATCGTAGTCAAAATAGTCAACATGAGGAGGGTAGACTTGTTCTTCAAAATATTTCACAAATTGTGACAGGGTAGGACCTTTGGTTGAATTTCTAGGTTTTAAAGATTTCCAAAATTTCCAGTAGGAATTTGGATCTTCTGTTCTCATATTTTCAAACTGACTAAGTTTGCCTTCTTGGTAATGTCTTTTCTTTTTCTGGATTAATTGTTTATATTGGCGTAACTTTATATTATATTCACCTTGACATGTGTTAAACTTCGTATCTTTAGCAATATTATTTAAAACTTGTTTTAGAGATTTACATTCTTTATCATACCAAGGGTTTGAAGGAAAGTTATTTTTTATGTTTTTCTTACACTTTGATTGAGGCTGCTTCTTTAGAAATAACGGGGATAATGCATTTCCTAGCATACCATTGAAAATATCACATAGATTATCGCTACTACAACCTTCAGCTGCGGCACACAGCATTTCTTCAAACGCAATACATGTCTGTTCATTTCGAAGAGATGCTTGGTACGCTATCTTTTTTTCATCTTGCCATATATAACCATCGGAACATGGTGATGAGTCATTAATATGTATGTTCATTTCTGCAGAGCTTAACTCTTTCAATTTTGAACTGAGAATATGGAATTTTATAGGACAATGATCCGATTCTACTAATTTCGGTAGAACTTTAAATTTACTGATCATATAATCTTCTCTTAGTATCATATAATCAATAGTACTTGCTCCCATGGGCGAGTAGTATGTATAGCGGCCGATACCTTTATCATCAAACATTCGACCATTGGCTATTTTAAGCTCTGTGTTTATACAAAAATTTAGCAGAGATCGTCCATATTTGTTAATGACTCCGTCCTCATTACAGCGTTCATTTAAGCATTGATATTATTATCGTAATCTGGAGCGCGGCCAGTTCTACTATTAAAGTCACCACATAATATTATATGGTGCCTTTCTGTATATCTAGCCACTTCCTCCTCTAACATAGTAAAATAATCATTTCTTAGACGAACATATGTAGAGTTTTCTGGTGGTATATAGGCACAGCCGATTTTAATGTTTTTCTGATAGTATTCTGTAGTTATAGTTAACCATACCAGATGATCATAGGTCGAGTCTATTCTAATATGTTTTTCAAATTTGTTGGTTACTAGTATTCCAATACCACCAGAAGCTCTTGAAGCATTTTTATGTTTAAATGTTCTACTCACATGATGGAACTGATACCCGGGTAATACCAATGTGTAATCATTACTTTTCATTGTTTCTGTTAAAAATATTATATCGTATTCACGAATAAATGCTAAAAGATCAGGATCTGCCAGTTTGTTACCTAAGCCATTTATGTTCCATGACAGAACGCGTATTTCACCGACCTGATCATTTATAACCTCAGTGTTCACGTTTGCTATGTCCTTGTTATGATGGTTGGTATATGAAAAGACTGACCGGTTGCTGCATGGTTGTTGAAAACTTCAGCCATAGCTGCAGTCAGTTTTTGTTGTCCCTTATCGTTTAAGTGTATTCCACCACGGCTCAGATGTTGTTTTGTTACGGGTGTGGGCATATAGTCAACATTTTTCAATTTTGAGCTTATATCTCGTATGTGGCTGTTCACACGGAGCGCTAAGTTAAATATTTTAAATTTACATCCCTCCCTAACCGCCAGTCAAAGGGACGGACCCCTTGGGATGAGACATTTTCAATGTTGTCAATTTTGAAAATTTAATTTATATGAAGCTATATAGCCTACTGATCTTAACTGAAAAAGTCAAAAAACAATTTTAAAGCACTGAAAAAGAGTGAAATCGTTGTAGTTTCAGGTCGTATATTGCCATGTAAACAAAACAAGTCAGCAATATTTAGCACTTTACATTACATATTCCCAAGGATCAGACGGTAAAATCAGAGCAGTCGCCGCTAATTGGTGTCTCATAGCCAGGACACGGGAGGACACACCTGCAGCACTGATTGTTTACCCAACGCTGGGCCGATGCCAACAGCATGTGGCCAAATGCTGTGAAAACATTCAATCGTCCTTCAGGTATACAAATAGTTTGTTTGGGTTACTTCTGGTTTCATAGAGATGTTGATTAGAAATATTTGTAAAAATATGAAAATTCTGAAAAAATAAAAACATGATCCGTGGGATTCACTACTTCAGTACGGAATTAAAAACGAAAATTGATGTCATCCCAAAGAGCTACTTTACATGTTCTGGTTCTGGCACGTCAATATATGTAATAGCAATGTTAGGTCTATTACACAATTATCTGGAGCGCATGATTTTCGTCGATTTCTCCGTCAATTATCAATCGATTCGTATGAAAGTTTGTACAGGACAATTTCCAAGTCATATCCTAAATTTGGTACAAATTTCGTAAAGGTACAATTATGCAGAATTACAAGAGTTCATCACCCCAAATATCAGTCCCATGGAAATACATGTAAAATGCCTCAATTCCACGGGCCGATTTGACTTCTTTTAGACCGCCCCCTATCTGCTAACACATATCATAATCACGCCAGGGCTGCGCTTTTTCAAAACAGCTCCGATATGGGTTTTCTACCGAGAAAGATTTTGAGCTAGGTCCCCTATAGTGTGTAAAAAGGTCACCATAGTTCAAATTAGGCTTAAATTCATACCCTCTTTCACAGACCAGACACACATACTTTTAACCCAATGTATCCCTGTCAGATTATCACGAAAACAGTTATATCTGATATCCGGCATGAAGGAGACATCGTTTACTTATTAAATATCCACAGAAATAGAACTTCTTTGTACTTGTTTTTAATTCAACAGAAGTTGGAACAGCCACATTAATATAATTTTGTGATTCCATCATTAGTATACACCTGCCGTAATTCCGGCTTTTTTAGTGTGGTGAAACCATATATAGGAATGTATATGTAGTTGTTTATTTATTATTTCAGTGTCTTGCGAAAACTGATTTTTGTGCGGGCCAATGAATTTATTTCTGCTGCTATTTATGTGTTCGTGTTATCTATTTTTGTACCCGCCGATTATACTTTCCTATTGTGGCAATTAATGGCATCATAATAATAATCCCGTTTTGAACAGCGACAATCTGAGCAATATATTTTTTAAACTAAGTAGCTCTTGTAAAAACTGTTGCCTTGGCAGCACTTTGAAAAATCATAGATGTAATGAAAATCACTCTTTTTTCGTAAATGTCGCACTGCAAACAATACTGGAATACAGTGACTATTCCCGCCCCTATCTCGTCACAAAATGTTGTCATGGTCACCTTTTATTTAAAAAATTGTTGTTGAAAAATGGCATATACATTAGGGTGAACTGTTATTATTATTATGTGCTCCTAAATTCGTTATATTATATTTTTTATTTGCACTCACATGACTGTCAAGGTACAAATCAAGTATTTCATTCATGAATTATCTTCAAAACACGACCTTCACAGATCTCTTTTACGCTTAGTTATCCTACAATTTTCTCAATTATATATTTTCTAATACAAATTGTGGAATTTACTCATTACAGCTACGATAAATATCCATTAAATATAGATATAAAGCTCCATTTTGTTATTAACCCTTAGAACACCAATGTCGACTACAGTAGACATTCTGTGTTTTTATTGGCACCTGTATACGCAATTGTTAAAAGTAAAAAGTGCTTTCAATTTTGAAACACTGATATATATTGGGACTTAAATCTCACAAATAACACAAATTTTCGGTCACTTGAAGTTGTGGATCGCGGCAGCGAGACACAACTTCAAGTGGCTGAAAATTTAAACTGAATAGGTCAGTGTTCTAAGGGTTAAACAGTCGGAATAATTTGTCCAGTAAACCCAGAAAACCTGAACAGCATCTGCATACTCATAGTAAATTGAAAATCAGACGTCCCTCTATAAACTCATTACACTAATTCTGTAATTTTATTACATGGCAAATGGTCTAACTTTTGAAATATCAAATATAATTTCGCGAATTTTCTACCGTTGTTAGGACATGACTTGGAAATGTCCTGTTCAAAATTTCACGAAAATCGGTTCAGAATAATTGACGGATAAATCGACGAAAAGCATGCGGTCCAGATAATTGTGTCATAGACTTCAGAGACATTAATGTATTTTATAGAGTGTTTGCGAGTTGATCTTGGAAACTCTCTGGGACTAAGGTCAAATCCATCCATAGATGTGACAGTTTGTCTCTATTCAGCTAGATTTTCAATCCCAAAACCACTGCCGTACACTGTACTGTTTCCTTTATATCAGCCGTATAGCATCGCTTATGAATATGCGACTTCCGACTCATTTTGCAAGATCGGGTCACTATAGTTCAGTGGCTTTGGAATGTTTGGAGTTTGGCACCAGTGATAAAATAATTCCATATGAAAAATGTTGGTTCCATTTGCCTGTTAATTGGAGTTGAAGGTCATTTCATAAACACTTAACATACTACAGTTGAATAATTGTCTGCGGTTTTGTTAATGCATAATATTGCTGAAATATGACGCATAATAAGATGAATATTACAATATTATTAGTATGGATATATAATTTATGGTTATAAGAATTACTTTAAAATTACTTTAAAAATAGCGTCATTGTCAAATAATATTGTGAAAATGCATACGAAATTTGGTCATCATTATTGTTCAGTTTGAGAGATTTATTATACTCATTTAGCATAGATATATAGAAAAGTAGGTAGGTTGACGAACAAACGGACGAACATATACACGCACACAAACTTTTCTTGTCGCTGGCGTATATACCCGCTTCCATTAATATGTCCCGACATTTCTCAACGTATTTGAATAAATTGGCTATTGACTTGAAAGATAAAATGTAGTCAGCGGGCATAGCCCCACTAGGGGGTGATTCAAAATAGTCCCCAAATGCAAAAAAAATACAAATTCTGTTCAAAATACTTGTAAAGTGTCCTTCAAAAACTGATTTTTGTGCGGGCCAATGAATTCATTTCTGTTGCTATTTATGTGTTGGTGCGATCTATTTTTGTACCCGCCGATAATACTTTCCTATTGTGGCAATAATGTTATCATGATAATAATACCGTTTCAAACAAAGACAAAATTTCATTACGAGATAATATCTCGGCACGATCATTAGTAGAATATTTATATGTAATATAATATATAGCATAATTTACTCAATATGCTACATGTATATTCAAATAAATAATTGTCACATTTGATAAGACAAGATCTATGGATGTGCTCCTCGGGAAAACAAAAACGATCGTAAAATTAATTGTAGCTACACAGTGTCATGGTTGCCTTCTCAATTACAAAACCAGACCTAGGGAGATATATTTGAGTAACATTTGCACCTCACATTCAACATTATGCCACTGTGTATTAATTCTCTGTTTTAGTTCAGAAATAATCCAAAATCTAATGAGGGAAGTGCAGAAAAAACCCATAAATTAAATAAAAACATTCTACATATTTTAAAAATAAAAAAACATTTTACAAATTTCTAGAAAACTTACTGAGAGCGATGAAAAAAAAAAAAAAACATAGCTGGAAAATATTTTTTATCCCCCGAAATTAACTGGGTTTTTCGGAAATCGGCAACAATTTAATGCAAGCTCAGCTCTGGGCAGAAAAAACACATGTTTTTTTGGAAATGCGAGGCCTAATCTAATGCCCGCGCTTATCTAAAACAGAGGAAAAACATAGTGGCCAGGGGTGGTAATAAAAGAGCAGTTCTGAATCAATCTGATATTGTATGTGGGAGATCACGTTTCAGAAATCACAGCTTTAAACGAAGGGAGAATGCTTACAAAGCTAAAAGACTTACTTTACCAGATTATTCTTCAATTGTAAAAAACACCACGGCTTTTCCTACGCGTCACTGATAATATAATGATGTGCAATATTTCTGCGAGACCGTTGGTGTCTTGTTTCCAATAGTTAAGCACGACTTTTGGGTCTTATTTCCTCACGAGCTTACTTATCTAATGACAAGTGCATCAGTAAGTTGATTACCTGTATCAAGTTTAGTCTGTGGATGAAAAAAGATCAAACTCAATACTGACATGGATAGAAAAGGTTATCTGATTACAAATTACAATTACAAATTACAATTACAAAGTGGCAGATAGGCCATACACCTTCTCGTATCAAAGGACACGAACGTAGCCAATTTGTCATAGATTGAGAGCACAGAGGGTTTTACTGTTGAAGCAAAATGCCATTTTAGGTGTGCGCATAGCGAAAATAATGTCAGAAATCCATATCGGCGCCACGGAGCGGAAGGATCCTCCTATTTGACACGCGTTAGAGTGGCAGATAGGATCCTTTAGCTCGTGAGTTGGATTTCATGAAATAAAACGAGCTGTAGTTCTTTAATCTGTTTATTGAGGAATGATAGTGGAAGATGAAATGATTACACCCCGAAATCAGGCTGGGTGTTTTTTGCCGTTCTAGAAAGCACACATTGTCCTGATCATTTTGGTATAAATTTCATGAAAAACGGTCTGATACTACCGGAGTTACAGCCAATTGAAAAAATTAAGTGCATCTGTAATTAAAAATAGGAGTTTTGAGTAAATGCTACTCAAAGATGCAGTACATGTTAGCACATTTCATAAACTCGTTCCAACTCTGACTTTTTTTGTCATTTTTCGCATTTTAAAAATGTTAGGCCTAAACATAAAAGCAATATTTCGCCATAAATTACATGGAGGAGGAGATTGGGAAGTTTATATATATATTAGAGAAGGGTAGGGCACAAACGTCCGTATGTAACCTTCTAGTCTGTATTTGGTTGCCATGGCAACGGAGCCACCCCCTACTCCAGAATATGAAAAATATATATTTTTTGCCTGTTTTGGTGGTTCTAATTCAAAGAAATTCGGCAGTTATAGTCCTAACTAGGATTAGAAAATACAAAACTACATGTCTAGGTCCACACATTGCTGGGGCCAACCCATAAAATTTGCCTGAAGGACTTCACCTTCCAGGATGGTTGCCATGGCAACCAATATTATCATAAGTACATACAATACCCAGAAACATATATGAATTCTAGACAAAGCCACACAATATACATGATATTTATGATTCCAGTTTATCTCACACGGAAAATACGGGTCTCAAGACACATAGTGAAGCATCTTATAATGATATTAAAGTAGGGGAGGGGGTGGGTCAAAAGGTCATTAAAGTTCAGTACTTGACACCATATTTCAATCGGAAATGGTACATAAATTGCAGCTAAACATTCAATTTTGCTTTCTCTTACTTGACTTTTAACTCGACTTTTCTCACTTGAAAGCAGATATAGGAATGACCTACAAGTGGTCACAAGGTTTGGGTGAGCACCAATCATAATTATAATTGAGGGCCAATAACCCTTCACAGTGGTTTCCATGGCAACCAATATCACCCAAATACATTAAATTCACTGGTACATACATAAACAGCACAAAAAAGTTCCCACTATCCGACAAATTATACCAACATGATTTAAAATGCATCCTAAATGGGATTAGTGTTAGTCTTGAACTGATGAAAAAGGACCACATAGACATTATTTGTAAAGAAAAGGGTCATAAGGTCATGCAAAACTCTAGTACATGGTAACACATTTCAATCGGAAATGGTACATAAATCACTGCCAAACATTTGTACACATTGAAATAGACATTGCTCAGTTGAAATTAGATCTAGGAAGGACCAAAAAATGTTCACAAGGTTGGAGTAAACACCTCTCAGATTATTACAGAGGGTCAATAACCCTTCACAATGGTTGCCATGGTAACCAATTTTATCCCAAATACATATATTTCTTTGAAATGTACATGAATTCCAAAGACAAGCTCTTATTCGACAAAAAAATGAAACAAACATGATTCAAAAGGCATCCTATATGGGATCAGTATTAGTCTTGGACTAATAATAAAGCACCACAGTGACAAAAAAGGTAATGACAAGGGTCAAAAGGTCATGCAACCTACATAACGCTGCATTACATTTTAATCAGAAATGGTAAATAAAACACTGGCAAATATGCAATTGTGAACATATGAATAGACCTTTCTCTGTTGAAATCAGATATAGGGATGACCAAAAACTAATCCCAAGGATGGGGTTAACACCATGCAGAGTTATTACAGATGGCCAATTACCCTTTGCAATGGTTGTCATGGCAACCAATATCACCCCAATTACGTGAAATTCACAGAGAAACACGTGAAATGTACAGGTAAGCTCTCACTATTCTATAAAATGATATGGATCAAATTCAAAATGCATTCTACCTGGGACTAGTATTAGTCTTGGAATGATAGTAAGGTCATTAGGGGTAAATAAAATGTTAATCAAATCTTCAGTACTTGGCAACAAATTTTAATCGGAAGTGGTACATAAATCGCTGTCAAACATATTTAGCTGTACACACTGAAATAGACCTTTCTCAGCCAAAATCTGATATGGGAATGGCCAAAAAGTTGTCACAAGGTTGGAGTGAACCCCACTTAAAACTACTACCTACAGATGGCCAATAAAGCTTTACAATGGTTGCCAGGGTAACCAATTTCACCCCCAAGTACATATAAATCACTGAAAAATACCTGAATTGCACAGAAAATCTCTCACTCTCAAATAAGATTTAAACCTGATTCAAAAAGCATCCTACATTGCAGGTAATCTTAGACTGTTATCATCACAGAGACAATCGGAATATATATAGAAAAGGGTCAGAAGTTCATAAATGCAAAAATACAATACAATGTTTTTTAAAATGTTTTTATTTTGTTTCGTCAGTGTAGGCCAACTTGGTGTCACAAAAGAGTATATCAATTTCCCATTCCCTATGAGGAAGTTCTGGAGGCCATCATTAAGGCCGTTTAGACAGGACAATGTGGGAATATCTAAGAATTGAGATTCTTAGCCATAACGATGAAAATCCATCAACATTTTTCTTCTTCCTAGAACTCCTCGTGGACTTGAAAAAAAGCTAAAGAGGGGCCGGGGGCTATGCCCAAATTTCTGATTGCTATGTGCATATTGCGGTATATTTGCTATTGCAGTAGAATCTTGTTAGAACACGAATCGTTACACCGCGATATCGACCCCGTTTTTTCCAGGTTAAATTTGACCTAATAAACAAAAGTGTCTTTTTTAGTCTTGATAAGCAGCGCCCGTACACGTTCACATGTGCTGACCAATCATCATCCATGCATGCTGTGATCATTGCACAACTCCCTATTCGTGGCCACACTTTAGACAGGCACTAATACTGACGACGCGTCGGATTAGCATTTTGACTGCTACTGTACAATGTGAAATCAAAAGTAACGATCCGTGCTATAGGCCCTATGATAATTCTGTTATACCACGCTATATAATATATGACAATCTTGTTATACCAATAATATATGACAATCTTGTTATACCAATAATATATGACAATCTTGTTATACCAATAATATATGACAATCTTGTTATACCGCGTGAATTTGACGATCTTGTTATACCCCGGTATATGACGATCTTGTTATACCCCGGTATATGACGATCTTGTTATACTGCAGTAAATGACGATTTTGTTATACCACGCTATATGACGATCTTGTTATACTACGGTATATGACGATCTTGTTATATGATGATCTTGCTATACCGCGGTATATGACGATCTTTATATTTTAGGTAATTAGCGTGGACCACCCTGCAATAATCGTCCGGTATGTGCTCATTTAATTTTTTATCACTAATAGCCTAATTGAGGAATGACAGGTAGATCTTTTGATGATTTTTCCTTTTGCAACTCACCCGTGCGATGTTTTGCTTGTGCAAGATCACAGCAAGGAGGAAAAAAACAATTTGTTGCGTGTATGTAACACATTTATTAAGTACACATTTTCTCTGTTTAATCGCCGCTAACAGTTAACTGTCTGGACGTCTGTGTACGTCGTTAAAAGTATTGGAGCTTAACAGGTCTCCCATTGTGACGGCGAGTTACGCAACCATATACAATCCACTCCACTCTGTAAGGACAATTATTCAGGTGAAAACGCTACAATGCCGGGGCAACCTCTCAAATCAAATCAAATAAACTTTATTTTGAGAGGGCACTCTCACGATGTTGATACAGCCTTAAAACAGCTTTGTGCTATAGTTACGTGTGAAAGCCAAACTATTTACATCTATTGTGACCTCATGAATCATAGTATGGGAAGCGATATAATTCTAGCAAATCTCGTCGATTCTCAATGCCTCGTGAATATACAATACAAAGCCCACCTGTCAAGCAGTTTGAAGAATACACCTAATTTTTCGCACGAAATAGAGCAGCGTATTTGTTATTAAAAGATATACTCTAACTACGCACTGTGGGCCCCATAGCATGCACAGGGTCGGTGTAGATCCTTCACGCCTTCCATTCCGGCCCAACGTCGCCCTTCAATCTGTTAACTACACATGAAGTGGTTTTACGGATCACGATATGTCATCATATCTCGCCAGTGTTAATACATAGTTTAATATCTATAGATAGATGGATATTTTTTTTGAATAAAGTAATAAATATATATGTATGTTATAAACATTGCAGTCAGGAAAAGTATTGTAATCAGAGCAGTATTATATAATTTGCAGTTCTCAATATGGTATATTGCGAAGTACGTTCCCTATTGAATGACCAGAAATGTCTAAAATATTTATACAATGTGTTCTACTTCCCCCGTGCTGTAATACAGTACCGGGGAGTAATAACCACCCGCTTCCTGACGATACCGGGCAGTTATAACCTACTGGGCAGTTTTTACTCAACGGTAGGTTAGACGATACTGCTCTGTCACCTGGTAATATCTAGTACATAGCTAGCATATCAAACACCACCGCCTGGTATCTGGATATAGCGTGTCCATATAGGCCCAATATTTTTACCATTAGCGGTAGAACGGTTGTCTCGCTATAGCACGATCCGCTTATAACGAGTCCCCGTTTCTTAGACCCCAGCTACCGCGTTGTAATTTATTTCAGGTCTGTGTCTTGAAAACTCTGGATACGCGCTCAAGTAGAAGATCGGTAACTTCGCTCAAAAAAATACGACGCCACGAGCGAAATGCGTCACATTTGCGAGCGCAATATCTCGGCCATATAAACGTCAATCTTGTTAAAAATTTGTGACGTCATCGTAACGACATAAATTGCGAAGGAACCTAATTTTTAGAGAAATCGAAACAGAAATGAGCGAGTAGTGGCCTAATGAACATCGGCAAAATAAGCGAAAAATCCCCATGCATTGTCAAAGCCTAAATTGTGACGTACCTAATTTTTTTGACTGTCCCAAGTCGATATGCTCTAATTAATCATACAAAATATACGAAAAAACCGATATGCTCTAATTAATCATACAAAATATACGAAAAAACTTTTTTTTTCACTAATTGGACCAAACTAGATGATATAAAACATGTTAAGGTATTTATTGATGTCAGAATCTCAAAATGGTAACATTGTTCCAAAAATGGCAAAGTTAATCTACTCTTTAGATTCCTGGCACTGCCCTCTCAGCGCATTCCGCCTGATTTCGGGGTGTTGCGTCACATATGTTAACCAGATAATACAATGTGTTGAGTGTCTAGTCGCAAATAAATAAAGAAATTACAAACCTATAATATAAATATTATAAAATTGGTAGTAAACACTTCATATCAAACATTTTATATTTATCTAGGTTTAATAATAATGGCCACTCCTTTCAGTGAATCAACGTTAGCGGCGCCTGTCGCACACACCACACCACAATGACTGGGTCGTCCACCGACGGTGACCTAAAGAGATTACACTAACACGTTAGACCACCATCTATGGCTAACTTCTCTGTTTTAGAACAGAAAAAACCAAAGTCTAATAAGGAAGGGCGGGAAACAACATTAAAAAAAAACCATTGAACTTATTTTTGGAAAAATTAATGAGGGCGACCAAATAAAAAAAACATTGGACAAATTTCTATAAACATTAATGATGGCGACGTATTAAAAAAAACTTTTGACTTATTTAAATAAAGTTATTAAGGGCAGAACAAAAACACATGTTGTTTTTAGAAATGCGCTGCTTAAATCTGCGCGCGCTCCTCTAAAACATCGTCGTCTTGTGGTCAGTCAATGTAAAATAACTTCGAAATGAAAAATGCACACTAGCTAATGGCTGAAAGAAGTGATCATGCAGCACGACAGCTATTTAGAGAAAGAAATGCAGGGAAAATTAGTACAGCTGGACCCTTCACTTGAAAATTTCGGCCATGAAAACTAGATACAAACGTCGTAGACGGTGGCCCAGCGCTGGCTCAACATAGAACCAACGTTTTGTGCCAACTGAGCAGGTAAACATCCTGAGCATGTAGTTCAGAACTAAAAGTAGAATTCATCATAACTACATTAGAAGCTGGTAGATGTTCATTTCTACAGTAGCTGCAAACATCATTTTAATTATATACTTTTGTTTGATAAGTTCGCTCCTCTCAATATTATTATAACTGTGACTAAATGCACACATGGTCGGTGTATCAGTGACACAAACAGCCAACACGAGCCGTTGAGCCAATCCCAGCAAACACAAAAACATTTTATGGATATATAGAAAATGTTAGACTAAATGTTTTTTAAATATTAAGACCTGGGATCAACAAAATATTTTAAAACGTTGATTAAAAATATTATTTAAAAACATTCTTAAAAACGTTTATAAACATTTTATAATATTTACATATTATATTTAAAATAATAATTTTGAAAAATGTTCTAAACACGTTTTAAAAACGTTTATTTAACGAATGTTTTGTATAACATTTTTATTTATTGTGTTATTATATTCTGTTGACCCGACATAATAATATTATAACATATTTTTATATGATCTTTTAAAAATGTTTGAATTTTTTTTGTGTTTGCTGGGATGTTGGTTCAATGGCGGGCATGCGTCGTATACTTTAAACAAACATTGAACAACAATCATTGGCTCAATGTCTTGTGCTAGCAGGGGATCTCATTATGATTATCATAGTATTTATGCTACCATCCCTTTAATGTTTTTTGAGAGAAAATAATTACCCCGTGGTTAGGAAGAGTTTTATATTCACATTCTGCATGGATTTAGTTTTATCCAAATTAGTATCAAATTCACTTTTAGATGCACTCATGTGTAAGTAACGCAGAATGGACGACTTGGACTTCTTTCAATTTTCCATTTTAGAATTACAGCGTTTTTTGACGGTGACCTCCCTTGAAGTTGACTTTTGGCAAAATTATGAGTTATTTTCGCTATAGAACATGTAGAAATAACTAACATGGTATTTGAAATTGAAAAGCATTAACAAATGATAGAGGTAAACACATTCTTGTCAAGATTACATTTCTTTTAAAAATAGACTCTATATCCATTTGTTTCATTTCCGCCGTGTTTTGTACAGAAATTAGGATCAGAGTTAGGGGGCGGGGATGCCATCCCGCTGGCATTTCGTGTGGTCAAGATTCGTAGAAAGCGGTCAAGGTGAAGGTCGGCGTAGTTTCCATGCCTAATTCTAATTTCCGGTGTAACACGACAAGCTCGATCACAGTTGGGAGAAAGCTGCGCCAGCATTGCTCCGACGTTTGGCCGATGGCTTCTTTTTTTGTACATGATGTTGTTTATGTTCTAATATTTGAAAAAAACTTCGATGAAAACGTCTTGCTGATCTTTTTTCGTGAAACGGTAGGTGAATATAGAATTGTGTAAATTGTCCACGAAACTGGCAGCCCAGCAGATACGATACGTTGATACGATGTTGTTTTAATGCGACGCTCTGCGACGCTCTGCGACGCTCGGCCAACATTAACCCAACATTTGGTGAGCGTTTCGTGTCTGCTGAGTGTCTGATACGATGCTTTGGTCATATTGCCAAATACACTTTTAGAAATGAGTAAAATGAGCCTCATTTCATCCACTGTGAAATGAGCCTCATCTCATCCACTGTGAAATGAGCCTCATCTCATCCACTGTGAAATGAGCCTCATCTCACCCACTGTGAGATGAACCTCATCTCATCCACTGTGAAATGAGCCTCATCTCATCCACTGTGAAAAGAGCCTCATCTCATCCACTGTGAAATGAGCCTCATCTCATCCACTGTGATATGAGCCTCATCTCACCCACTGTGAAATGAGCCTCATCTCATCCACTGTGAAATGAGCCTCATCTCATCCACTGTGAAATGAGCCTCATCTCATCAACTGTGAAATGAGCCTCATCTCATTCACTGTGAAATGAGCCTCATCTCATCCACTGTGAGATGAGCCTCATCTCATCCACTGTGGAATGAGCCTCATCTCATCCACTGTGAAATGAGCCTCATCTCATCCACTGTGAAATGAGCCTTATCTCATCCACTGCAAAATGAGCCTTATCTCATCCACTGTGATATAAGCCTCATCTCATCCACTGTGAAATGAGCCTCATCTCATCCACTGTGAAATGAGCCTCATCTCATCCACTGTGAAATGAGCCTCATCTCATCCACTGTAAAATGAGCCTCATCTCATCCACTGTGAAATGAGCCCCATCTCATCCACTGTGAAATGAGCCTCATCTCATCTACTGTGAAATGAGCCTCATCTCATCCACTGTGAAATGAGCCTCATCTCATCCACTGTGAAATGAGCCTCATCTGATCCTCTGTAAAATGAGCCTCATCTCATCCACTGTGAAATGAGCCTCATATCATCCACTGTGAAATGAGCCTCATCTCATCCACTGTGAAATAAGCCTCATCTCATCCACTGTGAAATGAGCCCCATCTCATCCACTGTGAAATGAGCCTCATCTCATCCACTGTGAAATGAGCCTCATCTCATCCACTGTGAAATGAGCCCCATCTCATCCACTGTGAAATAAGCCTCATCTCATCCACTGTGAAATGAGCCTCATCTCATCCACTGTGAAATGAGCCTCATCTCACCCACTGTGAGATGAGCCTCATCTCATCCACTGTGAAATGAGCCTCATCTCATCCACTGTGAAAAGAGCCTCATCTCATCCACTGTGAAATGAGCCTCATCTCATCCACTGTGATATGAGCCTCATCTCACCCACTGTGAAATGAGCCTCATCTCATCCACTGTGAAATGAGCCTCATCTCATCCACTGTGAAATGAGCCTCATCTCATCAACTGTGAAATGAGCCTCATCTCATTCACTGTGAAATGAGCCTCATCTCATCCACTGTGAGATGAGCCTCATCTCATCCACTGTGGAATGAGCCTCATCTCATCCACTGTGAAATGAGCCTCATCTCATCCACTGTGAAATGAGCCTTATCTCATCCACTGCAAAATGAGCCTTATCTCATCCACTGTGATATAAGCCTCATCTCATCCACTGTGAAATGAGCCTCATCTCATCCACTGTGAAATGAGCCTCATCTCATCCACTGTGAAATGAGCCTCATCTCATCCACTGTAAAATGAGCCTCATCTCATCCACTGTGAAATGAGCCCCATCTCATCCACTGTGAAATGAGCCTCATCTCATCTACTGTGAAATGAGCCTCATCTCATCCACTGTGAAATGAGCCTCATCTCATCCACTGTGAAATGAGCCTCATCTGATCCTCTGTAAAATGAGCCTCATCTCATCCACTGTGAAATGAGCCTCATATCATCCACTGTGAAATGAGCCTCATCTCATCCACTGTGAAATAAGCCTCATCTCATCCACTGTGAAATGAGCCCCATCTCATCCACTGTGAAATGAGCCTCATCTCATCCACTGTGAAATGAGCCTCATCTCATCCACTGTGAAATGAGCCCCATCTCATCCACTGTGAAATAAGCCTCATCTCATCCACTGTGAAATGAGCCTCATCTCATCCACTGTGAAATGAGCCTCATCTGATCCTGTGTAAAATGAGCCTCATCTCATCCACTGTGAAATGAGCCTCATCTCATCCACTGTGAAATAAGCCTCTTCTCATCCACTGTGAAATGAGCTTCATCTCATCTACTGTGAAATGAGCCTAATCTCATCCACTGTGAAATGAGCCTTATCTCATCCACTGTGAAATGAGCCTAATCTCATCCACTGTGAAATGAGCCTTATCTCATCCACTGTGAAATGAGCCTCATCTCATCTACTGTGAAATGAGCCTAATCTCATCCACTGTGAAATGAGCCTCATCTCATCCACTGTGAAATGAGCCCCATCTCATCCACTGTGAAATGAGCCTCATCTCATCCACTGTGAAATGAGCCTCATCTCATCCACTGTGAAATGAGCCTCATCTCATCAACTGTAAAATGAGCCTCATCTGATCCTCTGTAAAATGAGCCTCATCTCATCCACTGTGAAATGAGCCTCATCTCATCCCCTGTCTGTGCACGATGAATTTTATTTAAATCTTTCAGTTGTTTTTATTTTACACAGCGTTAACCCTTACAACTCTTACGGGGCTGAATTATTTTTGCTTTAACCATGGAGACTAAAGGTTTTTTCATTTGGAAATCTTCATAAATGTCTTAGTTAGCTATTTCCGGTTCATTTGAATACCTATATTATGGGTCTACGGACATTTTAAATATTTATATTCATCAGCGCGGGGATCGACTTTAGCTACAGACGTCAGATTCTGACGTATAAACACGGATCCCGCGCTGAAAGGGTTTAGCGCCAACCATGTGTGGAATTGTTTATTAGCAGAAAAAGATCACTTGTATTGGAAATTGACCGAGTGTTTAAACATCATCATTTCCACCCACTCGAAGTTGTGGGTCGTGGTAGCGAGACACAACTTCGAGTGGTCATTCTTTACAGGCTTTTTTCATCCTACGCATTTCTCAACTCAGATAATCATCCTGCGCAGTTTTCCAATATTTGTATTTCACACTGTTTTTTATTCTATACAGTTCTATTTTATTCAGCACAGCTCTTATTTTATTCCATAGTGTTTTGATGTAATTGACGCAGTTTTAATTCCACATAATTTTCATTCTTTTGTATTAAGCAGCACACTTCTATCCACGCATGTTTTCTACACAGTTTTCATCCTAATATTGCTCAATCTAAACAAATTTATCGCACTCAGCAAGTCAGCCTACCACCATCCTGACAGCAAATGTCACATATAACCCCAACATGGTTGAAAGATAATTGAAAACTTAAGGTTTCAGCCACTGATTGCGCTCATTAAAATTTATGGGACTTTTCATTGTACGGACATATCTAAAACTTGGTCACGATTAATCAGGTCGAAAATAGGTTGAGGTTTTATCGACCGTTTACAGCTTTGACATATTGGTCATTTCATTTTTTTAATTATTTTTTTTGTGTATGTTTTGTTGGTTGCGGCGCTAATCGGTTTTTCGGTTCGGTTGTCATTATCCCATCAATTTGAACAGTTCGGGTCTCGCATTCTTATTTATTTATTTATTTATTAGGCTTTATATACACAAATATATACAATAATCGTACAAATATTATTGTAAGTAAAATTGTATACATCAGGATGTCGTCGAATACAGGTGACCAGCCCCCTAACTAAGTTCGACATCCAGGATAAAATTTATCTACATGGTAATCACACATAAAAGTAAAATTAAATGAAAATATACTATCCATAACTTTTGTTTCCCGCGCTAAAACCAGAGATAAAAATCCTATAGTTTTATAAAGTCACAATTTCAATGTTGTAGATATTTGCTTGACTGCGGGGCAAATAGAAGGTGACCAGGGTGCCCTGAGCCCTCACACAAGTTTAGTTCATTATGTACTCCACTGATAATAGGGCCAAATACCATATGATATCATAATAATATAATAAAACAATACTATGTTAAGAGTATTTATAAAAAAACAATAATAAAACTATGTGGTATTAAATAGATCCCTCGACACGTACACAACGTTCCCTTTAGACTAAAAGTACTTTGATTAGTCTAAATTGCATCTGCTGACGTCAGCTCGCATAGCCGTCGCTCAGCTGAAAAACGCCATCTATGTGTGTATTCAATCACTTGTGAACTCGGTACTTTTGAACACAAATTGTTTTGTTGTGTAGGCTTCTTCTTTGGATTGGATTGACATCAATGTGCAGTCTTTCTCAATGTTATTATATTGTGTCTGCACTGTAAGGCCTACTCAGCAAACACGATTCGTCGAAACACTGTTGTTTCAATGCTGGGCCAATGTCGCAGACGATGGCCAAGCATTAAACAACAGTGTTTCAACGTCTTGCGTTTTCCGCAGTAAAAAATAGGGCTGTTGTCATGGAAAGTGTGCGTTACACCGAATCTTTCAATTTGAACGAGATTGGGCCCTGATGTTGTGGTTATGCCTATACAGCCTGTCATATCGGAGCCTGCGGAGGCGACCTGGTAAACTGGTTAAGCCTGGCCGTAAAGTTGGTGCTTACTAAGTTCCTCCTCCCCTCTGATATTCAGGCTTCAAAAAGGCACAAATGATTTGCCCCGCTCAATTTTTGGGAGCCTCCGTGACCGAGATGTAGCGTATTTCACCTCTAATCCAATGGCTGAGGGGGGTCCTATGTGCATTTTTAGGTCCCCTACGTTTCTATTAAAATTCGTTTAGGGGACCACCCCAGGAGTAAAAAAAACTTGGGTAGACATGCTGGATCATGGTAGCAAATCAGGAAAACGATTTTCAAAATGGCCGCCAGAAGCCATTCTGAAAAACCTATATGTCAATATGTTTTAAACTAGTTGGCCAATTTTGATGATCAAAATGTCCAGTAGGGGGGTTTTCAGGGTGCTGAGTCGGGTTTGAATATGCCCTGAAGTAACGATCATGCGAAATTCAAAATGGCCGCTATTTTCACTTCAGCAAATTATATTTTTATTCATGCTGATTTATAATGGACACAGGTAGTCCATGGGCCAGAATTGGTCACCATGCACTCCCACCACTTCCCATTTTGATCAGGAGCTTCCTGGGAATATTAATAACGATGTTACAAGGGATAGCTTTAAGGCGCGATATGGGTTTAAGCAATTTTTTTTGAATAGCTGCCATGAAAATCTAATTTGGGCAATATTTCAACTTCTAACTGACATAGAATCATAATTTTGGTATCTACATCTATGTTTTCAGCGTTAACAAATCGATTAAAATCACTTAGAAAATTATTGGGTAATTCCTATATGACGAATTCGGAAAAATTCAAGATGGCAACTGCTGAAAATTATTTTATGACAAAATCCGAATGTTTATATTAAAAACAAAACTTGTTGACATTTCAACAGACGGGGTATTAAATTCCCAATTTAAAAAAGCAACAAAGAGACACATTCCGCCATAACAACAAAAATGGTGCCGGGTCAGATAATATCAGAGAGGCATCTGATGTTATTAAATCGCACCTGATTGGTCGGAATTTTCGAAACTTGTCAATATTCATGAGATACACTTCGGCGTCTTCACGCTGAGCCCCCCAGCCCAATATGCGGATAACCACAGCATTCTAGCAAGGTTCCTGCGACGTCGGGAGTAGCGGGCCTTGCGGAGAAAGATGATAATTGATAGTTTTGTCTCTCTCATGATCTTGTATATTATGCTGTTATCGTCCAGAAATACGTAATATTGATATCATAAGCTGTAATTTAACCAATATATCAAGTTATAATTGACATAAAGCCACAATTCTAGTGTCTACACCTATGTCTTATGGGGTCAACGAATCGCGTGAAATCAATTAAAACATACTGGAGCAATACCATAAGGCAAATTTGAAATAGTGGGGCATTTCTGTATTGCAAACTCGAAAATAGCCCACATGACTATATTTCTTTTTTTTTGACACAATCACAATGTATATATTTTGCTGACATTGTATAAAAATAATTATAGGACTGAGGACATGCATAGTTATTAAATATAGATTTGTGTTTCTGAACTTGTACAACGCGTGCAGTTACCAGCCTAAAATCCAGAAATATGATATGATATTCTGAGCCAGCATCTCGAGTTGCAATTGAAATAGAATCACATTTCTGGTGTCTACACCTTTTTTTCTAGATTAATGATTCGAATGAAAAAAACATATTGGAACATTATTATGGCGGATTGGAATAAAATTCAAGATGGCCACCGACGAAATGTTCTTTTTTTTGTATTGAAGACATCCACATAGTTAAAAAAATATTCATGTATTTGAACATGTATATGTTACTCCCTTTCCAACCTGTAACAAAATTTAAGTCGTGATACCCAATGTTCACAATCTAAAGTGGAAAAAAAACCCGAGTTTTAATTGACATATAGAATCATATTCGAGCTGACCACGTTACACCTTCGTGTCTGGGTCACCGGGAAAATGAAACCATTAGTTTACATAATGGGATTGTACTTTAAGGCTCAACTGCAACTAATGTGGAGCAAACTCTCTAATGAACTAGATGTTCTAGATGACCATATGCAAATTGCGAGCCGTGCTGGAGAAGGAACGCAAACAACAACACCAATCAATATGAAATACCGAAGCCCGGGGGGCATCAATTAGAATAGCTCCTGGGGATGAGCCCTTATTAGAGTTGTGTTTCAAATAGTAATAGTGTACATGATCGCAGGTTTTATATAAAAAACAGGGATATATGCACATCTCCATTATAACCATCTGATATTTAGCAGATTACATGTTTGGCAGGGCACATGTGCATAGTGCAACAGTGAAGTCAAATCCGCATCTCTGCATGATGCACTTCTCTTTGATGATTCTGATGGCCTAACATCCTGTTTTCCACAAGTATTTGATTCTCAGATCTCACAGATTATTGAAAGTGGGCCAGCCTGTGTTGTTACAGTGTGTAAACACTTGCGATTGGAAATTGTTTGTGAGTTTTATGCTTTGAATTCTTTTGCCAACTCACTCATACTGATAAATTTACTTTCTGCTAGCTGTTCTTGTGTGCTGAATATTATTTGTATTTTCATAAATTATGGTGTACATTCAACAGATAAAGGGATGATTGATAAGTAACTATTATGAATTCTCATATATCCATACTCTTTTACAATAAATTTATTTACAATAAATGATAACCTGTGGTACTGAGTTTTTTTTGTTACTGAGTTAGTAGCTGCAAAGACAAAAATCGCTGATCAGCTACATATCTTTTTTAGTTGATGGTAGTCATAATGAACGAAAATCAGGATGTCAAAACTGCTTCATAAAATGAATCGGGCTTTAGGCCACCTTTGTGCACATATAGGCTAAACTGGGCCAGGAGAACCTCCTGAGGATGGTGAGATGATTGAGATGACACTGTCCTCCAGACACAGAATTCGAAATTCGAACCCTGGCGATCTGAGGCCGAGCACGCTACCTCTCGGTCACGGAGGCTCCCCACAATACTAACTTTCACCCGTGGATGGGGAAGAAATTTTTTTGTTTCTTTCAAACCGCCGAGACCGGGAACCGAACCCCGAACTCTGGCGTGAAAGGCAGCGGTGCTAACCCCCGCCCCCAAAACTGCTTCAGCACATTCATAGTGCTATTTATCAGATTGAAGAGTGTGCATATTTCTGTAATCATGCATGTATGTATTCATTCTTGTTGTAGTTAAATTAGACGTCCCTTCACCAAAAGACTGCGCATCAAGAGACTCCTTGGTGTGCCAACCCCCCTCCCATGTTGTAACATAGGATAACAAGAGACATGGATCATTTTTATTTTAAACATGCCTCTATATTTGTAACACCAATAATTCATTTTTACATTTTTTGTACTTTCACCCAAATCGAATGACAATAGTGACATATTATAAGATTTCCAATGTTAGCTATGTATGACAGTTTAAAGACACGAAGTGATGTTTTTCTAACTATGCATGTCTTCAGTACCACAACGAATATTATCTATATTTCCATGACAATCCTAATTTTAAAAAATCCACCTGGATATTGTGATTCGAAAAATCATTGGTTGAAATCCATTGTGGATTCTTTCAAATGTACCTTTTATGTATATATTGCTCTAGTATGTTTTAAGTGGTTGCAGTTGACTCGTTAACCCAAAAACATGAAACACCAGAGTTGGGATTCTTTGTCAAGTAGAGCTCGAGATAATGGTCCAGCTAAATTTCTATCATTGGATATTAATACGTATTTCTGGAGATAACTGCATAAAATAGAAGCTCAAAAACACAAAGCTATCTTTTATAACCATACCTGTCCTCATTACTATAACATTTTATTATTTTTTTTATAGAATATTAACAAATAGAATTTGGTTTTCAATATAGACATTGCGATTTTGTCACAAAATTATTTTTGCTGGCAGCCATCTTAGATTTTTTCGAATTTGCAACATAGGAATGACCCAATCTTTCTATAAATGGTTTCATTCGATTCTTTGACCATGAAAACATAGGTGTAGACACCAAAATTATGAATCCATGTAAATTAAATTGTCCAAATTAGATTCTCGTTGCGACTACAATTTTGAAAAATGGCCGAAACCCATATCGCGCACCAATTTTTTTCTGGTAACATCGTTAAAATCATTCACAGGATTCTTTTGATCAAAATGGTACCACTCGTGGAGAGTAGTGGGGGTGCACAAGGACCAATTCTGGCACATGGACTACTGGACCTACCTGTGGCAATTGGGAATCAAGATGTGAATAAAAATAACATTTGATGAAGCAGAATGGCGGCCATTTTGAATTTTGCATGTTCCTTTTTTCAGATTATTTCAAAACCCCTTCCAATTGATTCAGCACCCTAAAAAACCTCATACTGGAGATTTTGATCATCCAAATTGGCCAACTAGTGCAAAAGATGTATACATATAAGTTTTTCAGAATGGCTTCCAGCGGCCATTTTGAAAATCGTTTTCCTGAGTTGCTACCATGATCCAGCATGTCTACCCAAGTTATTTTTACTCCTGGGGTGGTCCCCTAAACGAATTTTAATAGAAACTTCGGGGACCTAAAAATGCACACAGGACCCCCTCAGCAAGAGGACTACTCAGACCAGCAGTCTCAAATTTTGCATCCTGTGGCTGGATGCACGCTCGCTCAGACGGGGGACACCTAGTGGCCAAGTCAACCAGCTTATGAGTCCGTACATTTAAAATTTTGAATGTACGGACTCATAAGCTGGTTGACTTGGCCACTAAAGGTGTCCCCCGTCTGATTCTCAATCGCAAGAGAGCGTGTCTGGATGATATTGTCATATGATTCATCTCACCATCCTCATGAGGTTCTCTTGGCCCAGTTTAGCATGCATGTGCCTATTCATTCATTCATTCATTCATTCATTCATTCATTCATTCATTCATTCATTCATTCATTCATTCATTCATTCATTCATCCATCCATTCATTCATTCATTCATTCAGCGACATCTATGTGTGGAGAATGCTCTTTTGTAACCCCAGTTTTTACAGTTTTTTCTGGTCTGCTATGGCGACAAAAACTCTCCCGATTTTGCCGGACATGAAATCTATGAAAGGTGACAAGGAGAAGAAGATGGAGTGCTGCAGGACGAGACTGATAAATAGCTGAGTTTTTCCCTTCATTGTTTGTCGTCTGCCGCATCTACATCATCCAGTAAGGCTCCAGATGAGGGGGTAGTTAACCAGGCTCTGTTTAACCCTTTCAGCACGGGGACCGTCTTTAGATGTCAGAATCTGACGTCTACAGACGTCGGACTCTGACGCCTAAATACGGTTCCCCCGCTGAAAGAATTAAAATCTCAAAATGGCCGTAGACCTATATAACATAGGTATTCAAATGAAGCGGAAATATAGGCGAATAGTATTAGACCTGTAATCAGGCTGAAGGGGAGAAAATATGCCCAATCTGAATTTTTCAAGATACCTTCCAAATACCATTAGAAACAACATAATAAAACTCCCCAAAATCTCGGCTTGTAATCAACATAACTTTATGATTTAAACGTCTACATGTGCATTTATTGACATAAGGATTCCATTGAAACAGGTTCTGAGTCACTAAATAGTCACGCCTATAATTTATTTGCAATTTAAGGTATATTGATAAGCGAAAGAGCAAGATTTTGATATGTATGACATTTTAAATACTATTTCAATCATTAACATAATAACAGAAATTGAAAATAAATGATATATGTGACTATTTCGTGACTCAAAGCTGTTTCATTGTAATCCTTTTGTAAAAAAGAACATTTTGATATAAACTACATAAAATTATGATGATTACAAGCGAAGATATTAGGTGGTCGATTTATGCAAACATCCACTCGAACACCCCGAAAAATTATACCAAAGATGTTTTCCAGAGGTTCTGTCACCAATGACATGTATTTAATGGCAGGAGAAAGTCTTTCAAAAGCTGACTACCAGAAAAGTGTCAAATCCAAGATGGCCGCCAATGACTCTAGAAGTAGGAAATTGCTATGGCTTATAGGTGTATACCTATTGTTTAAGTGTCAATGTCGGTGCAGGCACTGATATTGGCCGTGGTAGCCTTAAACAACCGGCAATATAGTTACCTTCAGCTATTGTTACTCTGGGGACTATCCGACCAGATTCGCTGGACGTATGGACATGCCTGGGGTAAATCCCCCAGAAACGCTCTCAACAATCCACCGTGCCTAGCTATCACCCCAAACCCACGTCAACATCTGTACATCATTCATCTCATCAATCGTCTGTCCTGTTTTTATCGCATTACAATGTCACATAAATGACCATTAAGGCCAAAACGTGACGTAAAGCAATAATCTACTGGGAATTATACCAGAAAAAAAACAGTAAAATTCAAGGAATACATGTACATTGTGTTTACATCATTCATTTTGTTCAGTTCTTCTATCAAGTTAAAAACATGTGTTTATGTTTTTCCACCTCCTTCCCCTAACATAAAAAGGAACCTTATATAGTATGCGTTTGGTGTATCAGCCACTCCTCTCAATTTCCGGGAAGGGTGAAAAACATATATGCAGCAAATTAGCCGCATATTACCTCGTATAGGTGTGATTTTGACAGCATAAAATAATTCTTCTAGGTGTTTAATGCCTAAGCATGCTCAAGGTGAAAAGATCAACTTAACATTGTGAAAATGTCATTTTAAACAAGGGATTATAAAGCATTACAAGTAAGAGGGCAGGAGACAATAAAGAAGCGCTAAAAGACGACGAAGAGGCATTGAAGGGCAATGTAAAGGCGTTGAAGGACGACAAAGAGGCGTTAAGGTGCGACTGGTGTTAAAGGGTGGTATGGAAGGCAGTACAGGGCGACGAGGAAGCGTTAAATGGCAATGGGAAAACGTTAAAGAGCAATGGGGAAGCGTTAATGTGCGATTGGGAGGCGTTTAAGGACGGCGAAAAGGCGTTAAAGGGCCTGAAGAGGCGGAAAAAAGGCAATGGGGAGGTATAAAAGGTCGAGTAAGATGCGTTCAAGTGTGACAGGGTGCGTTAAACGGTAACAAGAAGGCATTAAAGGGCAACGAAAAAGAGTCAAAGGGCATCACAGAGGCATTAAGGGGCGATCGAGAAGCATAAAGGGAGACAGGGGGACGTTAAGGGGCAATGGGGAGGCGTTAAAGAACGACGAGGCAGTGCTAAAGTGCGACAACGAGGCATTAATAGGCGACGGAAAGGTGTAAAAATGGTAATGCTATGGCCTAAAATGCGATGGAGGGGAAACAAAAGGGAATGAGTAAGTGTTGAAGGGTGACGGAGAGGCGTTCAATGTCGATTGGAATGTGATGATATGCGATTGGCGGGAGTTATGGAGCATCTGGTGGCGTTAAAGGGTAACGGAAAAACTATAAAAAACGGTGGGGAGGCGTTGAAGAACACTTTATTCAGCCAAAAATAGCTAAATAGCCTTAAACCCATAAATATGACAAATGAAATGAATAGGGTTTTAGGCCACCTTTGTGCACATACAGGCTAAACTGGGTCAGGAAAACCTCCTGAAAATGGTGAGATAAATGAGATGACACTGCCCTCCAGACACAGGATTCGAAATATGACATTTAACTATCGAAATTGTATTACAAGAAATGCAGTTAAAACCTCATCAATGATATGGATTACACTTGTTTCTATTTTTATTTGTGTAAAATGTTTTTTGGGATGAGACTTTGGATCAAAATACTCAAATTGAAATAAGGTCTTACATTGTGTTATTTTAATTTGTTAGAATCATATTTTCACTCATTTGACCTTAAAATAAACATTTCGACTTTCTAGATGAAGTTGAATCGATCACTAAAATAATACCACAAATGGATCCTCCAGTAGGCTAAGTTAGATTAGGTCGGTTACCTCTTTTTACACGAAAATAGGTATTACACTTGCTTTTATTTGAACTTAAAATTGACGTTTTGACATTAAAGACTTTTAATCTTCAATTTGTTGTATACATTTTGGAATTTACTTTTTGATCTTGAAATGAAATGAATCGGGCTTTAGGCAACCTGTGTGCGGATATAGGCTAAACTGGGCCAGGAGAACCTCCTGAGGATAATGAGATGATTGAAATGACACTGTCCTCCACACACAGGATTCGAAATTCGAGCCCTGGCGGTCTGAGGCCGAGCACGCTACCTCTCGGTCACAGAGGCTCCCCACAATACTGACTTTCACACGCGGATGGGTAAGAAACATTTGTTGTGTCTTTCAAACCGACGAGACCGTGAAAGGCAGCGGTGCAAACCACTACCCTAGGGCCCCGCCCTTTTGATCTTGAAGAAGTCCTTGTATCACAAAAATAATAACATAAGTGAATCATCCAGTAAAAATCACCTCAAAACGAGGTATTACATATGATGTTTTTTTATATTTGTATTTGTTGAAAATATTATTTTCAGGAATTTGACCCTAAAATTAACCCTTTGACTCTAAATGTCACCTTGAATCACAAACATAATATCATAACAGTTTTACCAGTCAAAATCCCATGCATATGAGGTATTACACAATTTCTTGACTGTATTTGGTAAAAATCATATTTCGATTATTTGACCTTTAGATTGACCTTTTGACATTGAAGATGACCTTGAATCATGAAAATAATATAAGAAAAAAAGAAAAAAGAAAATTAGACGAAAAAGAGGTATTACACTTGTTCCTACCTTTATTTGTCGAAAAATCATATTTTTTGGCACTGCCTAAATGTTATTGTTCCCAATGAGTTCCCCAATTCTTAAAACATGGAATAAAAACAAGAATTATTGTTTAATTGTGAAATTTTAGGCAATTTAGGGTGGTTTTAACGGTTTTCACGGTCGATGGCGGCCATCTTGGAGTTTTCATCCATTTTTAAGGGTCAGATTTTGATTGACTCTCATTCACTATATGTCTAGTAGGACAGAAAACCGTTATAAACTTTTCGTCAATTTTTTTTGAGGTGAGGTGGTATATGGACCCGTCTATATAGTTGTGTTAACATTTTGGCGGCCATCTTGGACGCCGTCTTGAATATTGGAAAAGGCTCCAGCGGGAATCACGGGGAGTTTTAGTATGTTATTTCTAATGGTATTGGGAAGGTTTCCTGAAAAATTCAGCTTGGGCATTTTTTCCCCCCACCAAAACCTAATACTATTCGCCTAATAGCCAACTGATACATTTTTGATGACTTCAAATTAATTATTTGCAAAGATATTTTAGCGTTGTAAGGGTTAGTGTAAAGCAAAATATAAACTATTGACATTAAACCAGCATTCATCACGTGCTTGCTGTGATACCATTTTGTCAAGATGATTTTGTTTGCAATAAAATAAAATAAATAAATTTAAAATTATTTCCTACAGGATTTCAACTGCGGGGGAATATATGTCAAAGCTAACATGTATAGACAGGGATATATCCTAACCAATCCAATAAACATGTCTGTCAAACTTTTCTCAACGGTTTCTATTGTATTTTTTCCCGTAGATTTCAAATCTGCCAGATACCATTCGAGATTTTGCATATTTAATTAGCTAATTTGCATATTTCCAAAATGGCCGCCGAAAAAACGTAATCGGCTATCAATACAGTTCCGGCAATCCTAGAAATGTGTTTTTTGGCCCTAAGTTCGGGTTTTGAGATCCCATAATGCAATATTGACGACAATATTAATTTTGGGGTCATTGGAAGGTCATAGGTCACGTGACCATTGAATACAATATCCAACATTCACGTTTTAGCAAAACGTGCACAACTTAACCTTTTTTGGATAAAATGATGATTTGAATGCCTGATTATAAATATTTATTTTCCGAGAGTTAAATCTTATACACAATACTATATTTATTAATACAAGATGGCCGCCATAATTCAAATGGCCGCCAGCCGAATCCAAAATCAAGATATCTTAGTTTCTGGTTATCATTTCTAAGCGATCTTAGTGGGCTTGATTAAGGTTTTTTGGACCAAGGAATACAATGCCAAACATCATTATACTGTCAAATGATATTTTAGAGGTTTTTGAAGTGTTTTTGATCTCTAGAGTTTGATATTTTGGCAAAATTGTGTGATCCATCCACGCCACCATAGTTATATTTGGCTGACTTTTTCCCAGAATGAGTCAATCATCCGCACACTGTTCTGAATTCACATACCAACATGATATAACGTTAAGCCATATAAATTACATGTGTATGACAGCGACAAAATAGGTAAATAAACATCATTTACATTATAAAACGACACTGTTATGTTGTAGAGTATGTAAAACTACTACCCAGGGGGTTAACATCATATTTTCTGGAAAACTGACAGTCTGACACGGCGTGTTGTAAAAGGTTGGGCACCTGAAATGATATCTACATATATTTAGGATCACAACCTAGGTGCACAACCTTGCAAATCGACTACTGGAAATTGACAGGAGGCCAATAATGGCGGCCATTACCGAGAAACTTTAATTTGTCAATATCTCGGTCAATATTTAAGATAATTTGCTTTTAAAGTTCTCTAAACTTATCTTTTAAGGGTCAAGGATCAATATAGAGCCAACCCTGAAGTGGTTTTATGTCTTCTTAACAAGATAGTACACAAAGCCATGCATTTGATAGTGTGAAATTAATGTTTTGCACTAGATATTATTAATCAAGTTTGATAAGAAAACATTTGACTGAACAGGGATCAGCTTGCCATTTTCTACAACCCATCCATAGTCCTAAGGCTTGAGGATGGCTTGGCTGCATGCTTTATATGCTGTTGGAAAGCATTTTCATTGGGTGGCAACAACTTCAGCAGTGTTGACTTAATAATATTATTTAAGAACGTTTTGTCACTGAGCGTATCTCTATCACAGCCTTCTCTTGTTGAAATATGAGTTCACAAAAAGCTGTTGTGAGTGGTCACACACATATATCGTGATTTCAATGGGAGCACCATCATCAGCAAAGTCTATCAGTGTAGTTATATCATCCAGCCAACTTTAACATGCCAGTAGAGAATGAATAGCCGATGGCATCTCGTCCGTTGACAATGTGAATAAATGACAGTGCCCTAAAGTTTGCATGACTCATTGGAGCGGCAAAACTCGTGAATGGATAGCTGTCTTGAGATGAACGACCAATTACCAAATATACAATGCAATGTATGTGACTGTAATTAGTACACTCTGTTTTATCCACCACCTAAGTGAAATTTAGTTGAACAAATGCAAGGATCACTTTGTTCCTCTTGGTACCATGTCTGACATAGAAAAGCAAGAAAGTGAGTCTTGTTGGAAAAACTCTAGAAAACCACTTGGATCGCTCCCTGTTATCTATTTTGCTATGTTCAGCAGAGCTTCTGGTCTTGATTTGAAAGAAATGGTGTCCAAAGCTGCCATTACTTTGAAGATCACAATTATACGAAGCTCTTGTCACCCGTGAATGACTAGACTCAGAACCAGAAACCAAAATAGTATATACGCGAAATTGATTCGTCTGACAAGAGTAATGACATTTCTACTCTTCGGCAAATAACACACAAAAAGTAAGTGGTGGAGACATTAACTTTAATAACTTTATTGGTGATCATGAATGTAGCCATATGCCTCCATCATTGTTCGCAGAAAACGGAAATAGCATGATAGCTGATGATGCCATGGTGCTCACATTGAAATAACGGTAGATGTGTATGACTAGGCAAAGTAGCTTCTTGTGAACACATAATCCAACTTCGAAGGCTGTGATATAGCTATATATACTCCGATTCATCAAGTTTTATAATAACAAATCACTGCTGAAATTACTGCCGCCCTCTTGCTTTAGAACATCATCTAAAGCGGGCAGCATTGGCAACAGCACTTGACAAGTCAGCTTACATCGCCAAGCTTACCTGCAAGCCTGAGGACTATGGACGGGTTGTATAAAATGATGAACTGATCCCAGATAAATCTACAAACCCACCAAGGCCACCATATATGACACACACAATGACACGTGGCTGCAAGAAGGGTTGCAACAAAAACTGCTCGAGTAAGAGAAGAAAAATCCCCTGCTATGTAGAAGACTGTCAGAGATATCTAAGCAAAGGTTGCTACGTACACCTTGAGACCTTGATGACGTGAGCGTGGGGTGATAAGGCATGGTGGGTTACTGCCCGATGTTCTGGGCATGTCTAGGGGGATTTACACTCAGACATGCCCAGACGATCAAAGACTTAGGTTTTGATATGCAATTTAATGCTGAAACACCGACGCCTTTAGCACAGCCCCGCTATCCTCTGTTCGGATAGTCCTCAAGAGTCACAATACTTGAGGGTAACTCCATTCATCCCACATGAGAGACCTAATGTCAAACACTATTGCCTGTAGTTTAGGCTCTAGGACGGCCAACATCAGTGTCTGTACTGATGCGGGAGTTGCATTGGCACCACTATTGAGTGGATGAAACAGGCTACCCAGCTGGCAATCCACCACAATATTATAGCCAGCCACTTGTAGGCTGCAGCTTCCCCACCATGCAACAGACGGGACAGAGCCCAAGTGACCCTCCCCAGGTGGGTGCGAAAAGTACTGCTACTAGCAATCATCCCAGTACCCCTTAGACTGACTATGCTATGAAGTGATTATAATGCCAAATGCTATATCACTGCAAGGGCTAATACTTATTCTATTATAAAGTTTTTGATCAATAAACATTATCATTGTTATGACAGACAGACAGACAGACAGATATTTTATTGACAGAAAAGAAAAGTCATTACAGACTTATTTGTCATAGAAATGAAAGAGATATATGTACATGTATATACAAGATTGTTAGTTTGTTATGACATCGAACGCTCATGATGTTTTCTTATTAAAAGTGATTATTCTTATACAGTGTGAAACATTATTTCCAAAACATAAAAGAAGAGTTGTGTGTATATAGGCCTACTGGTATACATATTTACAAGACATAACATAACTTCAGGACTGGTTTTATATTGATCTTTGACCCTGAAAATATTGGTCTAGACAACTTTAAATGCAAATTATCTTAAATATTGACCACCGAGATATTGACAAATTCAAGTTTTTCGGTAATGGCCGCCATTATTGGCTTTCTTCCTACCAATTTCTAATAGTCGATTTGCAAGGTTGTGCACCGAGGTTGTGATCCTAAATATATGTAGATATCATTTCAGGTGCCCAAACTTTTACAAAATGCCATGTCAGTTTTCCAGAAAATATGATGTTTACCCCTTGGGTAGTAGTTCTGGGTAGTAGTTCTACATACGCTACACAATAACAGTGCCCTATTAAAATGTAAATGATATGTCTATTTATCTCTTTTATCGCTGTCATATACATGTGATGTATATGGTTTTACATTAGATCATGTTAGCATGTGAATTCAGATCAGTGTGCGGATGATAACCTCATTCTGGGAGGAAGTTATTCAAATATAACTATGATATAACACCATTTTGCCAAAATATCAAACTATAGAGATAAAAAAAAACATCAAAAATCATTTGAAAGTAAAATGATGTCCAATCTAGACACTAAGATGGCTTAAATATGATATCTAGAAGCTCAGATATCTTGATTTTAGGTTCGGCTGGTGGCCATTTTGAATTATTCCGGCCATCTTGTATTAATAAATATAGTCTTGTGTATGCGATGTAACTCTCTGAACTCAAATATATAATATCAGGCATTCTAATCATCATTTTATCCCCCAAAAGTCCATTTGTGCACTTTTTGCTAAAACGTAAAGGTGGGATATTGTATTTCAATGGTCACGTGACCTATGACCTTCCAATGACCCCAAAAAAAACATTGTCATCAAAATGGCATTATGGGATCTCAAAACCTTAACTTAGGGCCAAAAAACCACATTTCTATGATTGCCGTGACTGTATTGATAGCAGATGACTTTTTTGTGGCGGCCATTCTGGAAATATGCAAATTAGCTAATTAAATATGCGAAATCTCGAATGGTATCTGGCAGATTTAAAATCTACGGGAAAAAACACAATAGAAACCGTTGAGAAAAGTTTGACAGACATGTTTATTAGATTGGTTAGGATATATCCCTGTCTAGTAAGGGCTCTTTAAAACCTTTACGAAATGCTTTTTCGGGTTTATACACGCTTGTTTTCTGCGTTCTTAACAGTTCCGGGCAGATTGATTACTTTCAATGGTAAAAGCACATTTTTCAATAAAAAACGACCCGATTTTAGGTGAACCACACCACGACCTGGGGTACAATGGGTCTGAATGGAAAAACAGTAATCCACTACATACCATCCGCTTAACCCTTTAACCGCCGGTCCCGATTATAATCGGTTCTCACATTTTTTGTTAGCATATTACATGTCAGCTTTCAAACATGTGAAAGATCAAACTTGACATCAATGAGCAAGATTTGAAAATAGTTGACCACCATTGTGTTAAAGCTGAATAATTTTCACTCACTTGAAGTTGTGGATCGCGTCAGCGAGACACAACTTCAAGTGGGTGAAAATTCAAATTAAAGAACTATACCCACTAATTTATCGTTATTTAAATTCCCACCCACTTGAAGATGTGTGATTCGCTACAGCAACCCACAATTTGCAGTTAGTGAAAATTACTCGCATTTCCTTGATTTGGAACCAACTATTTGCAAATTCTGATGTTTAAACACTCACATATTACTCCCGATAACAGTGATTTATTTGATCGGCTAATAAAACAGACTGATTATGAATACAGTCATATTTAGCGCTTAAGAGTAAAACTATTTATAATGGTCGTACGCCCATAACATAGATATTCAAATGAATCAGAAGGAGCTAACTAAGACATTTAATATGATTTTAAATTGAAAAAACACTTGATCTCCATGGTTTATACAGAAATATCTCAGCGTTGTCAGGGTTATAGGCCATTTATAAGAAAAAGTATCTACGTTCACCATGCTGATCAGACAATACAATTCTTTGGCGTTTTTTTTCACTTTCAAAATTGATACTTTTCATCAATGGTAAAGTGATCCAATCAGTGAGTTTATATAGAAACATTTTGACTTGTATCAGTTTACGTCTGAGACATACGGAAAATGACAACGGAAATGTTATAAAACATCCCTTATATAGATCAAATTGTGCCATACCAGACAGCCAGACAGATATTTTATTGACATATATAAAACTTATTTGTTATGCCAATCATGACCAAAATATTACTGGAGAAAGATGATGAAACACTAGTCTTATACCAGTTTGTGACTTTTATAAGGAAATTCGTATTTCTAAATTTATAACGTTTATTTATAAAACAAGGTGATATGAGATAAATATTGTCAGAAATGGGTTTTTATGATATCAATGATATCAATTGACTTTAGAGCATTCTAGAGAAAAATAGAGGAAATGCGGACTCGGATTATATTACATCTAAGCTATTCAATTAGCAACTGACAATAATATAATATAAAATATATTCAAATGTAACATTTGTTGTAAATTTAAAATGGCCACCACAATGCCTATTACTACAATAATCATTATGTTATTTGTGATGATCTTATGTAATATTTTTCTCATATGTGCTTCCTATGTGAAAATGATTTCGCTTTTTTGCGGTGAATAATAATGATACAATTATAGCATTTAGTAGGGCAGCCTCTCAAAATAATTTGGCCACCAATTTGCGACCAAATACATAAGGATAGAATAGGATCTAAAAAAATTGAAATTTCATGGGGGTTACATTGGATTTTAAAATAGCCATGCATGTAGTCTATCGCCAACGGCTTGAATAGGTAATGAGTATCACTTTTCTGTTTTTTTTTGTTATCAAATGAAAATATTTTTTAACCCTTTAACCGCCAAATCATTCAACCTGAATTTTCATCCACTTGAAGTTGTATCTCGCTGACGCGAACCACAACTTAAAAAATGAGTGAAAATTATTCAGATTTGACAAAATGGAGGTCAACTGTTGGTCAAATATTGCTGATTGATGTCACATTTTATCTTTAACATGTTTTAAAGGTGGTATTTAATGTGCTAATAAAAAATGAAAACCCGAATATATGCGGCACCGGCGGTAAAAGGGTTAAAAAGACCGTGTCTATGAACGAATCAGTCGAGCTGCCTCAGAGCGCAGTGCAACGAAAAAAACCTACGGCGACCCACATAGTCCATGAGACAGATAGGGTCATCGGTACCACAAAAAGGTACAAATAGCCACTCATACCATCTTATTATACATGTAATAAACATTATTTCGTCGCCTCGGAGCTAAATGATCCTATCTGCCACTCTGACGAGTGTCAGATAGGATCCTTTAGCTCCGAGGCGACGATTTGGTATGATAGTAATCTCAATGTGGTAGCTTAAGGTCTCACACAACTATTTGAAGTTTATCAGCGTTACAGATATATCTACTTTTTGAGGCGTAGTTGTGTAGCTTAGGTTTATTATAAACACAAATAACTATATACCATTTTTTAGGCAAACATCCCGCCATGGAAATATTTGAATAAAAATGAGAGGTTAAACACTTGGATTTCTCATGCAATTCAAGATAATGCGTAAGTATTTTTATGTGCTCCCGAACGACAATTTTGCAACTTGATGAGCTCATTGTAGAGACACTGTGTGGTGGGGTGTGTGCCATGCAAGACAATGTTCCTAGATTGTTTTTTATCGATGCTTTCCCGGACACAATGTATTGTTTACATAACTACCTAGAGAAAATTGTGTTTGATTGCGAACACTAATTATCAGAAAAACATCCGATGGATGTTACGTTACAGAAAAAATGCAGCATGTTGAAAGTATAAAACGTAAGCAAATAATGTAATCAGAATATGAATACGTTGTAAGAATAAAAAATATACTTAAATGCGATATGTTTACCCCCCCCCCCCCCACGTTCATCATATTTGGTCAAAAACTATCTGGTGTTTCAGGGCTACGGTAGCATATAAGCAAGTAAAAATAACGGTTTACTAATTTACTAAGTGTTCAACAATTTAAATTTCATTACCACCCTTTTACCACTTGACCTTTAAAGGTTACTCAAAGTCAAAAGTAAATATGCTATTGTATGCCAATATTTCTGGTACCATAAAATCACATTACTACACAGCTGTCTAAAACATGTAAAAGTCCATCCATAATGTATTTCCAAAAGAGGAACTGAATCTCAACTGAAAGTTTCTTCAGACACTTAATGTAAAGTTGTTTTCCCATAGTGTGTCCTTGGTGTTTTCCATTCAATGCGCAGTTTCTTGTGTATTATAAGAGAACACTTTCAGCATGCATGCTATGAAGATACTCGAATTAAATGAGTTTTTAACAGAAGTATTTATAAAAGTTATTATAGCAGATATTTGATAGAACATTTAAGTGCTCACTTTGTATTTATATATCGATGACTGTGGCTCCTCTCGTAAGTGATTTACCAAGAATATATCCTATGTATGCCTAATGTGTATGGATAGTTGACATCGAGAAGTATTTGATAAGCGTAAAATATAACACATGAGCAGTTATACCAGCCACTAACAGTACTCATATCTCGTATTGGAGATATTTGCAGACAGTACATCTCAGCAATGAAAATGAATCACTCTTGTCCTTATGCATATCTTACTTCAGCATAATTGTACTAAAGGTGCATTGTGAGAGCAATCACAAACCTAGAAATACAATCATGCGACATTTACCATGTTGATTTGTGGCAATTATTCACATTATCTCTCAATTTATGCAACTGACATGTCACGCCTACCAGATACATATATATCCAGAAGTGTAAATCTACTTTGTATCTGGATTCTTCTGTGTATGCCCAAGCATTGAAGGTATAATTACTTAGGGTATTTAAATTTGCACGTGGTACGAAATAATTTAGCTTGAACGTATAGGAAGTAACGTACTACTATATTTTACCTAAAATGATATACCTGTGTCGAACTATGTTTTTTGTTATTGGCGTGAAGATGACAATTTGAATATAATTATAGACACAACAATTCGACAGTACGATGCCAAATTACCATTTAGATATTTAGTAAATACATTTGCATACTCATGTGTTGTTGCTGATGATGGGAGAAGTGTATAGACATTACATGCTCCACCACACTAATTTGGTATTTTGCAATTGATGATTAAGATTTGTTTTGCTATTTTTGAACACTAAATAATATCCTGGATATTGTGGTACATTTTATTGATTTTACGATAATTTTAATTTTTTTTTAAAAGGTATTTGGCTATTAGGATTTCAGTAAAATAACATTTTACAATTTCGGTCATGGTGAATTCTTTAAACACGACCAGTTGCATTATTTTCTGCATACAGTTCCGTGCTGCAGTCAGATATTGGTTGCAACAGTAATACAAAACATCAGTCAGGGTAATCATCCTAATGACCTCATAATTGTCATGGCAATACATGTTGTAAATCTATAAAAGTAGGCCTATATATCTGGAGATAAAGGAACTGACATCCACCCAAAGAAATGCTTACACATGATTGCTTTCCATGCAGCACACATAATAGGTTTTGGTTCAAGTTTATGTATAAATGTTCATCAGGTATTGTTTAACGAAATATCTATCAAATTCCTTATAATACAAACTGTTGTTACCGTTTCAAGTTACTAGGACACATGTTTCTTGCAAGCATGTATGCTATTACTCAGAACAAGCACTGTGGCTACGTATTAAAAGTGGTGTGACTGAAAATACATACATAAAATATTTAGTTAGATATTTTTCAGTGTCATGTCTCTTTCATTTGCATTAAACTTAACATTACAATTTTTCATATTTATACATCGGCCTACGTCGAAAAATGAAACTATAATATTTGTCAGCTTTCAATAACCATCACTATGACGTATGTTGGATGGGGTTGGGTAATTAAATTTGTAAGGCAATAACGTACATTAAGCTACTACATAAGAACTGTAATATGCTAAACTATTTCGTACTTACTATATACCTTATCAAAAGCACAAAAATAATCATTTGTGCTTCTTCGTGCAGCAAATGAGTGAAAATGTGTACATATACACATATTTAGTTCTATATTTATTATGTTTTGACCATTTTATTTGCATCAAACGAAAGCTGGAAATTTGTCAGATATACATCCCCCTATATTAAAAAAATAGAACTATAATGTCTAATAGTTTTATAATTGTTGGCAATGACGAATGTTGAATTGGCACATAAAATGGTTAAGTCATTCACATGGTGGGCATGCTTGTTACGTGATAACACATATTAATCTACTACATAGAAACTGCTATCATACCAATATATTTAGTACATACATAATTATACCTCGCCAAAACACAAAAATAAGTTTATTCGTCTTGCGTGATTGAGCTATCACTCAAAGCAAGGTATGTAGTTATATAGCAAAACGCGTCAAAAATTGTACATATACAAATATTTAGTTACATATTTTTTTATGTTCTGATCATTTCATTTGCATCAAATGTAACAGTAACATGGTACAGATATACATCAGCCTTCTTGCACAAAATAGAACTATAATATGTAGAAGTTTTAAAATTATTGAAAATAACGTATATTGCATTGGAAAATAAAATGGTCAAGTAATTCATAGGGTGGGTTTATTTGTTAGTTGATACCACACATAAGGCTACTACATACAAACTTCCATCATGCAAATATATTTACCACAGACATACACTTTTTCGAAAATCTTGATGATAAGTTTGTGTTTCTCACATTATTGAGCCACGCAAAACAATTAATATTACTACATTGTAAATATGTTAATGAATATAATATAACATTATTAGTCGCATACTTTTATATTTTATGACCTGTTTATTGGAATCAAATTTAATATCAGAATGTGTTAGATATATGTGAGTCTACAAGCAAAAGATAGAGTTCGAATATTCAGTAGTTTCAAAATTATCGTCAAAAACGTATACATGATTGCTAAAATGAAATGGCAAATCCTTGAGAGGGTTGGCTGATTTGTGACGTGATAAAACACGTTAAGCTACTGCATACAAACTGCTATCATACAAAAATATGTAGTGCAGACATAAACATTGTCGAAAATCATAACAATAATGTGTACCTTTTTATGGTACCAATGAGCCCCTTTTGGGGGTCCTGGCTCATGGACTAACAGCTGATAAATTTTGTTTAATTTGAGACCAACAAATTTGCAAATCTTGATGTTTATACACTAATTTATTTCCCAATAACACTGATTTTATTGATAAATAAAACAAAATGAAAACGACAATAGTCGTGCTTAGGGGTGAAAGGGTTAATATTACCTTTACGACAACTCGTTCTAAAATATAGGTTATATAACCCTTAACCCTTTAACCGCCGGTGCCGCATATATTCGGGTTTTCATTTTTTATTACCACATTAAGTACCACATTTTAAATATGTTAACCACTCAACGTGAAATGGTTAAAAGACCTAGAATCAGTCGAGCTGCCTCAGAGCGAGATAAAATGTGACATCAACCAGCAAGATTTGAAAAGAGTCGACGTCTATTTTGTCGAATCTGAATAATTTTCCCTCACTTGAAGTTGTGGATCGCGTCAGCGAGAGACAACTTCAAATGGGTGAAAATTCAAATTGAATGATTTGGCGGTTAAAGGGTTAGCTGCCGAAAACACATACCGTTTTTAGACATGTCTTCTCACTTCATTTGGTTCATAACGAAAATATAAGTTTCAAATCTACCAAATACCGGTATTTCTAATATTGAAGCTCTGGATCGTTGTAACGAAACAGATATAATTGGTTGAAAAATCACTATTATGCTATTGGACATTTCATAAAAATGAAATAAAATAATCCTTTTATCTGAAACGTGAACGCTGTGGATGTAAAGCGCTGTTGATGAAGGTAGCACTTGAAGGGTGGATTTTGATGCACCTTGCAGACATCGGCGTGTCAAGGGTGCTAAGTGATTGTCGACCTTGTCATGACCTTGAACCATTCACTGGGTATCATTCGGTGCTGACCAGTACTGCTGTGCAAAGCCAAAAGGCAGTAACTGTTTACTTTACAGGTCAACAGTTACTGTCATTCGGCTTTGCTGAGCAGTGCATGGGTCATCTCGGGTGACCCTAGCAAATTTATATTAATTAAGACATTTCCATCGATTCCACGTGGTTATCACACACATCACAACCTAAACTACTCAGAAACTGTTTCTGAGTGTTTTTTGACTAATCTGATGCCACGGTTTAAATTGTATATTACAATGTCATAATTTGTGTATAGGGTATAGGCGTTGGTGAAAAGAACAAACTTTAATAAAGTATATATATTCATTTCACCAACGCACATAGCCTATGTACAAGTCGCTGAAATGGAATGAAATGTATTTTTTAGATTCTAGAGTGTCAATAGCATTTCTTAGGCCTACTATGCATGTTTGGACCGCTTGATGAGATGTCAGCTCCCTGTCAAATCAATTTCACTCTCCACCCCCGAAATTGACACATTGATAGATTCTTGAACGACTGCGGTAGTGACCGATCGGTGAACTTAAGAAATAAATAATTTTTAACTGAGCATACAATTAAATACAGCTATTTGTATGCAATCACGTTCTAAAAAACGTATAGCCATAAAAGTATGTAGTAGATGAAGTTAGCCCTTATACATCATAGCATTGGCAAGTGTAGATCCGTAGAGTGAGAACGAATACAACTGAACTAGGCCTACTACTAGGAGCGCGCAGCGCGAGGGCTGACGCGAGAGTATGCACTAGTTCTGGTGTAAACCTTGCCTCTCTCTTTTCAGCTGGCGATGTAGGTGATTGTACAAAGTATTGGCAATGTAAGTCCGGGAGACAAGGAACCAGGGCTGCTGAACCATATAGAAACAGCCGTTTGAGCGACAGCCACCAGAGGAAAGGGCAAGGACTGACCCTTTTAAAATGTGCTCTGATTCTGGTTTTGTTAGCAGTGTGTTTGAAACCACCATCATTGAACCGTCATCTTTAGCCAACCATCCGCGTCTGCCGTGCCACCACCCAAGCTAGGCATGTAATGATAAAGAGCTCATTGCTTAAGACCAGATTCCGCCTCCTGCATTGCTATGGTATAGAGCTTACTGCTTAATATGTCACACAAAATGCTTCCCTCCAGATCCCCCATACAGCTGAAGACTACAGTATGGCTCTTATATCGCGGGGACCGACTTTAGACGCCAGAATGTGACGTCTGCAGATAGTCTGTTATAATAGAATTGATCTAACTAGCCAAAAGTTTTGGAAGAATGATCCACTCGCAATGCTGGTGGCAACGTGTTCCATAAAGTAACAATACTATTCTATAGAAATAAAACCCTTTATAAAAGAGAACAAATTTACACTTCTCAAAAACAAAGGCGCGATAAACTGCTTCATCGAATGAGTAAATATTGCTTTACGTCGCTTTCTGCACAATAGTGGCAATATCGCGACAGAAGGAAGCCCAAAGCTGGGACTATGCCCTACTCTTATTTCGAATGACTTCAAGGGTTCGTTATAGTGCACAGTACTACAGACAAGTAAAACAACAGCTTACACTCCATGCCTTTGAACAGTGTAGAGCACTGTATATGCACAACCAACCTTCTTCATCGAACCCAGCCACGATTTTGCTTGTATTAAATCAGTAATAAATCCTGCAATCTATAATAAATCCTACATCTTCTATAATGCTTCCGAGAGCGCCGATCACAGCATTTAGATCCACCAAAAGGCAGGAAGTGTAAGCATTTTTCAGTCCTTCGTTTTAGGATTTCCAAGGCGAGTTAAAAATTGACAAGGATAGCTTTTCACTCTCCTCTGATCCGCCGACCCTGCTTTAGCAATGAATTTATGTTTTAAAAAGTTATTTCGTACGTTGCTACTCTTTCGAAAAATGTATTTTACCTACTATTCATTTATCTCTGGTTTTGGTGCGGGTAACATTTCTATATTACGTGTTCCAACCATTATACGTTTCTGTATCTGTATTATATACTTCATCTGTAATATATATTATATAATTGACAGTTTTTTTTCATATCCTAAAATTACTAAAGGGCACAGATGAAAAATAGCCTGATAATATCCACCCTGTATTAATATGTTTTATTAAAAAAATAATAATACACCGCGGGGATCGACTTTAGTGCCAACTAAGACAATTATAATGATTTGAAATTGAAAAAAACCCTTTGGTCTCCATGGTTTGTACAAAAATATTTCAGTGCTTCAAGGGTTGACCCTTTGACCGCCAAATTATTCAATTGGAATTTTCACCCACTTTGACCGCCAAATTATTCAATTGGAATTTTCACCCAAGTTGTGTCTCGCTGACGCGATCCACAACTTCAAGTGAGTGAAAATTATTCAGATTTGACGAAATGGTCAACTGTTTTCAAATATAGCTGATTGATGTCACATGTTATCTTTAACATGTCTAAAAGGTGGTACTTAACGTGTTAATAAAAAATGAAAATCCGAATATATGCGGCACCGGCAGTTAAAGGGTTAAAAGTACTAGGTAACTGTTCACCTCGTCATAACCTTGAGCCATTCAGCATAGATATCAACTAAATGACACAGCAGCGGGGGTTATTTCGGGTGACAGGCCCCACCTCCCTAGACTGATTCTGCCTTGCAAAGGCAAAAGGCAGTATCTGCTCACTTGTAAAGTGAGCAGATACTGCTTTTCGCCTTTGCAAAGCAGCATAGACCTGCCCGGGAATTAGACATACAATCGATTTAACCGTCGATATCAGCCCTGCATACGTATGTTATTGTTATACACAACTGAAATTGACCTGACACGCCTTAGACATCACCAGGTCTTTTGAATGTCAATAAAATTGAGCTGAAGCGTCTCAGAAATTCACATTTTCTCCCCGGAATGCTATATCAGCATTTCTAGGCCTGCTAAGGGATGATCAAACACCCAAAAGCAAAGACCTACTGTAGAGGCACCAGCCAGCACTTCATAAAAAATATGTTTTTGTCATTTTTTTCACAACAACGGACCGACAGATGTGGATTTGCAGCTTGATCATTTACCCTTACAGTGCGGGGATCGAGTTTAGTCGACAGAATATGCCGTCAGTAGTCGGATTTTTCGTAGTTAGAGGGTTTTTGAATGAAACGAGGAAAACACAGATACAATAGTTACAGTAAATCGATCAATCAACCAATCAATCAATCGATCAAAAAAAATTCTATAGCGCCTATGTCTTCAGCGGACCGAGCTCAGAGGCGCACAAATCGTTAGCGTAACCATGTGTCATAATCGATGCCAAAGCAGGTTCGTAAACAGGGAGCCGGGCTGCTGAGGGGCTAGGGTGGGAAACCAGGTCAAGTAGGTGAGATTTAGGTAATTTCCGGAATGTTAATTTTTTTTTTGGCATTACGTATTGGCACAGGCAGGGCGTTCCATAAGGCTGGACAAGAGAAAGCTCTTAACCCAGTCTTTAGTCTCTATACGAGGAACAACAAATCTATTTGAATTTGTGGAGCGTAGATATTTTGAGCATTTCGGCCGAACAAGTAAGTCAGTCAGATATGCAGGTTAGTTGTCTTTTAGGGCTCGGAAAGTTATTGCGCATATTTTAAAATGAATGCGAAACTTGACAGGAAGCCAATGTAATCGTTTTAGAATTGGAACGGAACGACTAAATCGTGGGGCCTTGGTTACCACTCTTGCAAGGCAGTTTTGAACGCGTTGTAATCTAGCGATATCCTTTTCTGGCATATTGTGAAAAAGTGAGTTACAATAAACTTACTACTGACGAGTGCCACTGCAAATTGCTTGGCAAGATCCAAGGACAGACTTTTTCAAATTCTACGCAGGTCACGGATATGTTAGAAGCTTGCCCTACGTGTTTGGGATATGTGATTTCTGAAATTCAGGCTACTGTCGAATACTACACCAAGATTTTTAGCTGATGTAGATCGATTTGTGTCTTGACCTAGAATTAAGCATGGAAAATTATTCAATAAGTTTTGTCCCAATAAGAAGAAGTTATGTCTTGCTAGGATTATGCTTCAGCTTAGACCAGGCCGACACACCCATTAAACAATGTTGCTACTTCTCAAGAGATTTCTTAGCGTTTGAAACTGATAGAGACATGTAGATTTGGGTATCATCGGCATATAGATAGTGGTTTATGTTAAAACCAGAGGTAATAGCGCTGAGTGGTGTAGTGTATAAAGTAAAAAGCACTGGTCCTAGCACAGAGCCCTGCGGAACTCCATATGAGAGTGTGACTTTATCTGACAATGTGTTTTTAATTTTTACGGGTTGGTGCCTATTTTGCAAATAAGAAGAAAACCAAATAAAATTTTAAGCCTGGCCAGATATCCCATACCAATCAGAAAGTCTATCTGTTAATGTAGCATTGTCAATAGTGTTGAAATCGACCGACAAGTCAAGCAAGGTCAGAGCCCTAACTTTACCCTTGTCCATACTAATAATGATATCGTTATGTACTTTCAGTAGAGCCCATTCTGTAGAATGATGTTTTCTGTAGGCCTATTGTAATGGATTAGATAGATGGTTATTTTTTATATGAGCTTGCAGCCTATTGGCTACTATCTTTTCTAAGATTTTGGAAATGAAACCTGAGCTGGATACAGGCCTCTAATTTTTCAGCTCGTTTTTAGGAAGATATGTTTTTTTCAGTGTGGTCTTACATTAGGTTCTTTGAAATTTTGGTGGAAATATACTAGTTTCCATTGAAATGTTAATTATGTCAGTGGTGGGAGTTATTAATATGTCAAGACAATTTTTCAACAGCTTGTAGGTATGGGATTTAGATCACATGATTTTGACGATGAGTTTAAAATAAGCTTTTTAATTTCATCTTCTGACGCACGTTCAAAAATGTTCATTTTGGAACTAATTCTGTACTTTATGTGGAAATCCTAAACGAAAAGTTTCAATTTTATCCACAAAATACATAGAGAAATGATCACGAAGTGATTTTACTGATGTGAATTCTGGCAGAGCAGGAGGTGGAATTCTATGCAGAATGTTATTTATTAAGTTTCATAGGCGACGGGGATTGTCCGAATTTTCTTAGATAACAACAGCTAAGTATTTTGATCTAGATTTTGTCATCATTATATTGCACAGGTGGCATTGATGTGCCTTCGCAATGTCTGCGTATTATGGTTACAATGTATTTGCATTTAATATTACATAATTACTGAATTTCGAGTTCATCGAGATTGTCTTATGCATCATTAATTGTACAACCATGGGGGTTTGTACCCCCCCCCATCCCCTGTTTTTTACGAGATGGTGCATAAGAGGTGAATTCACAGAAAAACCCCACCCCGGATGTTGAGACTTCTAGGGTTTCATGAAACATCTGAGGTTAATAACTATGTGGTATCATTTACCTACACTTGGTCATAAATTATATGTTGCCATGTAAACAAGACTGTCTGCAGTATGCAACATTTTAAACTACAAATACCTAGCGTTTCAGACAGTGGGATGAAAACCTACTCCAGAGCACATGAAAGACACCGGCATTAATTGGTGACTGAAAGTGAGTGGGGATTCATCTTCAGCACCGATTGTCTGCCCAACGCTGTGTCGACGCCCCAATGCCGTGCTAACATTCAACCATCCTTTACATGTAGGTGTACTAATAGTTTGTTTGGGTTATATCTGAAATGTTGATAACATTTTTTTAATCAAAAAAATTCGAAAAAATGAATCATGATCTGCGGGATACACTGCTTCATACAAAACAAATTACCAAAATTTATGTCATCCTACAGAGTCCTTCTTAGGCAGAGAAGTGGACAGTGTTCCAGTTCTGTTCTTTTAAGGAAAAATAAATTTCCCAGTAGCTTACTTAATTTATGATAGATAACATTTACCTACCACCTAACATCTTACAAATCATAACAAAAATAACCTGCACAAATACAACAAGTAGGCCTGCCAGATTCCCGGTAAGCATAAAACATTTGTATAACATTTATACAAAGTCGGCCCAACGTCTTCGAAGCTGGTCCAACTTTGTATAAATGTTATACAAATGTTTTGTGTTTACAGGATAACCATAAATATAGGTATATCCTTGAGTCATTATACGCAGATACTTTCCGCGATGGAAGGCTAATTGAGGTTAGCTCGGGCCACACACCCAACCAGAAAATACGTCCCTGAGAATTCAGACTTTGTCTCGATCTCGTCAAGGTGTCTGTCAAGAAACGCCCACTCGGTCAATATGATTCGCTTACAGTGATAAAACATTCATTTTTTTATTCGGATTCCCCGGTCTATAATCATGCAGATACACATATACAGAGAGATATAATTGACAGAAATAAAAATCATTGCTGAATTATTTGTCATAAAAAGATAGATGTATACAACATGTACAACGGAGTTTGTTCTGTAAAATCACATGTAAATGGACATGCAATGTTCGCTGTCATTTAAATATTCAAGCACAAGGTATGTAAAAATTATTATACATCGAAAATACTTGGAATAAAGTTGAATCACAAACAGCATTATCATGATAATTATATGTATATGGGGTTACCTATGTTTTCCGCACCAAAACACACACACACACACACATCTATTTTAAAAAGAAAAACAATATTTAAAAAAAAGTTTTGCTAAGTTGCTGTATGATTTTGCATCGCGTTTTCCATTTCTATTTCAACGACTTAAGTTTGGCTTGACAGCTGATTGAAATTTATACATCAGTCCCTCGCATTGAAAGGGTCAAGTACTGCTGTAGTGCACTGCCGTGCAAAGCCAAAAGGCGGTATCTGCTTACTCTACAGATAAGAAGATACTGCATTTTGACTTTGCAGAACAGTATAGGTATATGTGACCGGAGTATGCCATTATCTATCTCAATGTACTACAGTACGGATGAAGCTATCGAAAATTACAAATCCTCATTTCTTTGTTATCAATTAGATATACTGATCTGCAAAGCCAAAAGGAAGTATCTGTCTTTTGGCTTTGCAGGGGAGAATAGGGTTCAATGCCATTGATACAGCCGCGTGTGTTTATGAGCGACAGGATTGATCAATATACTCCGGCCGCTAAGATGACCCTCTGGCTACACTGCTAACACCATTAGGCCTATCAGTCTCAGAGTCGGTGGTTCGATCCCCGGCTGGGAAGTTACAAGACTGTTACACATTCTTTGGAAAGTTTAATAATGAGGAAAACATAGCAACCGAATTTATGTTACTATTTCTCATGGTGCATAAATAAATCTTCAAATTGGGTGTTTTGTGATCCATTAAACATTTTTCAAATTACAGATTTTTGTGTTGTACGTCTAAATCCATCCCATTAAACAGGGGACGTAGCCACAATGTTGATTAAATGTTGGCCCACCGTCTGCGAAGCCGGTCCTAACATTAAAACAACACACTGTCAACATATTCTGTTATGTAACCTGGAACCTGCTACGTCATCGCAGCAGGTGGTGATTGGCTGATCTCCCACGTGATCGGCAAATACGATTTTTCATTGGTTACTCGTCATATTTTAACGCCGAAATGTTTGTATGCAAACCATGGGGACCAAAGGGTAAATTTGAAGTCAGCATAAATATCTCAGTTAGCTATTTCCGCTTCATTTGAATATGTTATAGGTCATTATACATATTTCAGTATGGGGGATCGTATTTAGACGTCAGAATCTGACGTCTATAGAGTCATATTCTGACGTCTAAAGACTGTCCCCGCGCTACCTTACCCTGAATGATGTGCGAGGGATGACGCTCCTTTGTAGTTTGCGTTGGGTTTCTGATAATTACAAAACAAATTCAAAAATAAAAAAGCGACAATAAAATAGGAAGGATGTGTAAAGTTGATCTCAATATGTGCTTATTATGGCTTGTCAACAAAAGCTGTTATATTATTATTCAGTTTTCAATTATCACTCTTAACCCTTCCAGCGCGCGGAATGTCCTGAAACGTCAGAATCTGACGTAGTTAGAGGTAAGATTGTGACGTATAAAGACAGTCCACTGAAAGATTTAAACAATTCTAATGGCCGCAGACTCATAACATAGGTATTGAAATGAGTCGGAAAGAGCTGACAGAAACATTTCATCGCTATAAAGGTTAACACGTTAATGGCCGATGACAGACAAACTTGAAGATACTAATTTTCATATGTCGCATGTCATAGAACAAAGACAAAGTATGACCTTCAGCATTCGTTTGAGAACAAGTACCAGAATACTTGACTGTGCGAAATTACTACTGGGCTGATTTCTGAGGGCCAAGTTATGATACAAAAATGTGACCCGAAGTGACCCAGCGCGGCTTGTTATGGGGAGTGGGTATTATTGAAAGCTGCGTGAAATTTGTTAAACATTCGGAATTAGTCAGGTCCTGATTCCACAAGATATAATAATGTTGTGGGCATTTTGGGGTAAACGCGTATTGACATTTTTTAAAACATAATTTAGGTGTTCTGAACTCAAAAAGGCTGTTTGCCAAAAATTATGTATTTTGAACTTTGATCCTCACCAAAATCGCAAAAGAAAATAACAAGTTTTTTATGCAAAAATAAAAGATTTATGTCTTTTGCTCACAAATAAAAATAAAAAGTCATATTACATTAAGAAAATATTCACGTTCGGAATATAGCAGGATGACTCATTTTTTTTCACTAAATCTCTGGTTGCTAAAAACTATAATTATATATTTATTATTTATTAACACCCGCAATAATGCACTGTTTTTGGAATATTCATAAGTCGCATGTGTCATACATTATCATATATTGTTGTAGGTTTTTGTATGTTGTATGGTTTTTATGCAACACCTTGAGTCATACAGTCCACATAGTGTCATAAAATAATCACAATCTCTGTGGGATGACATCAATTTTGGTATTTTGTTTTGCATGAAGAAGTGTATTCCGCAGCTCATGATTTCTTATTTTGCCAAATTTTCATATTTAAAAAAATCACTTTATCAACATTTCTAAGAATCCATAGATAACTCACACAAACTATTTTACCACATTTGGCCACATGTTGATGCCGTCGGCCCAGCGTTGGGCAGACAGTCTGATCAGTCGTTAATTATTATTTTTACATTTTTTCATCTGAAATTGCTGTTTTTAAACAAGCTAAATCTACTGTATCGATAGTGCAGCGTGCAGAATGTATTCAGTTGTTCTGGAGCTGGAAATGTCACATATTAAACAACAGAGTGCAGTCGGCCTTGTCTCGCCCTTGAACCGTTCACTAGAGATATCGTCCGAATTATGATGCCGAGTGAGGTTAACTCGGGCCACGAACCCCTCCTTCAGATATAATTTGTCCCCGAGAATTCGGCCTTCAGTGATTTTACCGTTATGATGTCTGGTCCGACAAAGTGATATGCTGAGGCCATCCCCATTAAGTTCTACAAACACTACATTTATTATTATTGGACTTATATTTACATCTATATTTGATCACCCTTCATGCGTCATAGCCTGGTATTGAACCCTTTAATCAACGGTCACGAATATATTCGTGTTTTTCCCATTTTTTATTAGCTCAATAAATACCACGTTTTGAACATGTTAAAGATAAAACGTGACATCATTCAACAAGATTTAAAAATCATTGACCTACGTTTTGTCAAATGTGAATAATTTTCACTCACTTGAAGTTGTGGATCGCGTCAGCGAGACACATCTTCAAGTGGGTGAAAATTCCAACTGAATAACTTGGCGGTTAAAGGGTTAATTTCTTTTTACTGTGTTGATGTGTATGATTTTTGTTGACAGACATCACCTCATATATCACCAACAAAGACGCCAGTCTGATAACATTAAGGTGATAATAGCTGCTGTAGCTTCAGCATAATAAAAAATTGTTTGTCTATCAAACAACGGAATTTGGAGTGATCTGAATTAAATTTCCCGGACTGGCATAGTTTGGGTTCAAATTGTACAAATCTAAATAATAATGTTACCCACTTTAAGCTGTGGTTCGCAACAGCGAAAAGCAACACCTGAAGTGGGCAAAAAATATGTTCTATACCATAGCGCTCTAACAGTTTAAGTGGGTGAAAATTACACAGATTTAATTAATTTGAGACCAACAATTTGTAAATCTTGATGTTTACACTTCATTTCCCTCCCAATAATGATGATTTGATCGACTTATAAAACAGATTAACCCTTACAGGACGGGGATCGACTTTAGTCGTCAGAATCTGACGTCTGTAGACGTCAGATTCTGACGACTAAAGTCGGTCCCCGCCCTGAAAGAGTAAAAATATTTATAATGGCCGTAGACACATAACACAGGTATTCAAATGAATCAGAAAGAGCTAACTAAGACAGTTGTGATGATTTCAAATTGATCGAAACCCTTTGGTTTCCATAGATTTTACAAAAATAATTCAGCGTTGTAAGGGTTAAAAAGGACTATAGTCGTTAGCGTTGTAAGGGTAAAATGCACATTCTGTTTTTTATGCTTCACAGTGGATACGTACCACGTACTACCGAAGATTAGCTCTACTTTTATATATAGATACAAACGATTACAAACATCTACATTGCACCACGCTACCACCTTACTGAGCATTGTGTAGATTTCTGGACAAGAGGTGCCAATGAATTTGATCGAAATGAGCCATAGATGTGTCATGGATCATTGATGCTTTCTGAGTCAGGGCTGAGATGGGCAAATGGAGGGGGGGGGGCACTTAACGTTTCTGGAATATTTATGAAGACTATTTACACCATTGTAAAACCAATGGCTCCTGTATGTAGGCTACACACAATATAAATATACACGTAACAAGCTCACTTGGTAACTCAAGGATATCTAATTTTATCAGTATATGTCAAAATATATATTTGCTATTATGGAATAGCTTGGACAAAGAGGCTCAGCGCCCTGGGCAAAAGTGTGAAAAAGAAATGAAATAAAGCTTATAATTATATGAAGTGAATGGTGACATGTTTTATTGAATATAATATTAAATAATATACTAAATCATATATTTCACTAGGATTGGTGCGTATAAATGGAAAGTTAGTGGCCAAAAGGGGCCAAAAGGGGCCATTTACCAGTCATTGTATGAATATGACTTGTGCACCTTTGCCCAAGGGGTGAAGTTTGGAAACTAACTCCAACATCTCTCACCGAACTGATCTGACCAAAACAATAAATGGGAAATATTATAATTTACGTAAAACTATGGGGTTTCAGAAACAATAAGTATTCTATATTATATTTAGGCTCATACAGATATATGACTAATAGGCCTATTTGTTTCCATAAATGCCCGTGGTCAATTTGTTTTATTTGTATGATAAATATGATATCTATATTTACGTTATTTGTGTAGCCTACACCAATCGACATGTCAGCTGTGATGTCATTAACATTGCATACAACACATAATTTTTAAAATATAATTCATCGCCCCTTTTGCCCAGTGTCCCCCTTACACTGCTCACTCTGGTTGGAACAGGCAGTGCACAGTGCTCTGTGTATGTCCCCCTCTGCTCGTCTCTCCTCTAACCCTTAATGCGCTACATGTAAGTAAGGTAATTTATTTTTTATCAACTTTAGAGTATCTCTCGCTAGCGTGATTCATAATTTCCAATACTTATTTTATGTACTTATTTTATCTCAATTCAAAATTAAATCAAATTCAATGGTCATTTCACCTTCAAATGATGTCGTTTGCAGGGCAAATCGATAGGCAGTAAACGGTTTTGACGTCTAAAGACGGTCTGCGAGCTGAAAGGGTTAAAGATATAAACAAATCCTTTTTTAAATTCTTATATATCTTTAAGACCCCTCAGCAATCGGACTTGTTAGGCCTATGCATACACATCCAGCATCGTAGCACACCAAAAGTTTGGACCAAGTCTAGTATTTTACACCTGACAAATAAAAGAGTTGCTCAGCCTGTCACATGATGCGCTCGGCCAATCACCGCGGTCGTCATTCAGTTAATAAATAAATTAGAGGGTAGAATACTCTACGTGGGCCAAACGTTTTGTTCATTCGTCTTGTTTTGTGTCATGACAGCTATAGAGGTACAGCCCTGTTTACAACTGAAGGTCATATTTTTAGCGTTTTAAAATAATAATAATAATAATAATAATAATAACAATATTGCTATCAATATAGCCTTGAATATTGTGTTGTATACAGGGTTATAGCGTAGAATAAATTGATTTCATCGCCTAGAAATAAAAAACGAAAAACATTAGGCTAATTATAAGTTCGAAAGTTATTTTACAATCAGAATTTCGACAATTAGGTTCTCTGTCACTGCAATTTGCGCAGCAGAGTTGACCCACGCCTTCGGATGCACAGATACAGGAGTTGTCTTATATATTAATGTTTGACCAGCGTCGTGGACGGTGGACCAACGTTAAAATACCATGGGTCTATCGGCTTACAGTGCTTTCTGAAGGTCAAGCACGACACCACTTAGCCACGCAGTCTCCTAAGCACAAACAAACAGCTTGAACATCTGACCGCCAGGCAGCGCTGCCGGACAGTCAATGCGCATGCTCAGGCAGGCACGGGATGTCCGGTGGCCTAGAATGCCCTGCGCCGTGCTGAGGTGAAGGCCGCGCGCCCTTCTTTACCTAACCCTCTGATTGCTGCGGCAAATTTAATGGCGCCGATTTCTGCTGGTTTTGCTGCTCCTAATAAAATCTATAGGTTAAAAAGATGTATCACTACTTAAATACTATATTAGGTTATAAATAACACAATGATGTGTGTGTTTTTTTCTGGGAAGTAAAACGTGTGATCAGTTTATTGAGTCGATGTCACGACATACCAGAAAACACGAGGTGTTGGCCAAAGTTGTCTTTATGTTGGGCCGACGTCGAAGGCGGCGGGCCAACAATAAAACAACAATGGGCCAACGCCTCGTCTTTGCTGGGATGCGCATCGTGCAAATTGAACCTTTTTCACACTATAGTATAGGATTCACATCATACCTGTTAACCGTGGTGAATGACTTTCGCTAATTTCTCCGTCAATTCTCAAAAAATTGTCTTGAACTTTTACTAGCACTTTTTAGGGTGATACGGCGACTACCCTGAAAATATCATGGTCGAAATAATATTGTATAGTTTAACCCTTTAACCGCCGGGGCCGTTTATATTCGTTTTTTACATTTTTTATTAGCACATTACATATCAGCTTTTAAACCTGTTAAAGATAAAACGTGACATTATTCAGCAAGATTTGAAATTTGTTGACCTCCATTTTGTTAAATCTGAATAATTTTCACTCACTTGAAGTTGTGGATCGCGTCAGCAAGACACAACTTCGAGTGAGTGAAAAATCCAATTGAATAATTTGGCGGTTATAGGGTTAAACGTTAGTCTATAATAATCTGACTTATTATTGTATTATCATAAATGTAATAAATGTGGCCAAATGTCGCCCTCTATGAACCCATTGGCTTCGTCTCAGAATTTCATTAGGCTACATGTCAAATTAATTTGTTTTTGAAATACCAATAAAAACTTCACAATTTAATTGAATCTTGAATCTATAGCTTTCAATGGGCCCAGTAGGTGTCACTGCTTTGAGTGGGACATACGACAATATGGATACTAGGACACGCATAATGACTGCTTAAAAGTCTTTGAAGCCTGAATTCACTGTTGTCATCTGTCATCTGTCGCAATTCTCGATTTGTAGTGGATGAAGATGATTTGAGGTGGGCGGCAAATGAAAAAAGACCTTGTTATTATTAAAACAGTTCCATGAAAATGTCCGTTCTAAAACCCCTAGTGTAGGAAATTAAGTCATTCTTCAGAGATGCATAATAATGCTTTGATACATCGAGAAGGTTAAAACGTCATTATCGTATGTGATCAGATATTTTGAGAGACAACTTTAAGATCTGAGATTTAGCGCGCTAAGGGTTAATTTCGCATGGTAGCCTAAAATATCTTTCTTGGCTTGGAATAATGAGAGGGGGTTGTATGATTTGTTGATTTAGGAACAGGGTAATTTGGCACTTCAGCCACATGACTTATAGTCAGATTCACATTAACCAGGGTGAATAATTTTTTTTTATTCATCAGACAATTCTCAACCAATAATTTTGTCATACAATTCCCCAAGCACTTTTGCCTAGAGATGTGCCGACTAACTTGAAAATTTAATTGAAAATTATTGCATGGTTTAAGAGATATTTAAGTTGTATAGTAAATGTCGCCCTCTATAAATACTTGTATATAACATGCTATGGGAAATTCCCACCAATCACGAGACATTCAAACAATGCTGGTTTAATGTTGGCCCCTCGGTCCAACATTTCACCAACATTGGTTTGATGTCTAGTGCTTGCTGTACAGGATTGGTGCAGATCAATGTGTCCCGTGCTTGATCTATATGTTTGATGGTACTCTGTGTTCGATTATGGCACATGCGAAATGTCGGTCCAGTTTAGCATACAGAGTCAGAAACAGCCCAGCAAATACAAAAAAATATTTTGTATAACAATTGTACGTTGGGCCGACATTGTACAAATGTTATGCAAATATTTTGTGCAAATTCTGGGGAGTTTCTGGGAGATGATCTGGAAATATAATTACCTTTTCAAGTGCTTGTCCCGTCTATATCCGATTTAACCTTTCTAATTGACCTTCAAGCAAGAAGCAATATTTGGTGGAGAAATGAGCACTAAACTCGGAAATTGGAATTTGTTGTGATTTAAATTGTACAAATGCAAGTCATTTTATCCACTTGAAGTTGTGGGTCGCGCTAGCGAGGCACAACTTCAAGTGGGTTACAGTTTAAGTTCTGTAAGGGTGACTTCCCTGTAATAGCCAAAATATCCTTTATGGCCTGGAGTAATGAGAGGACAAACACTTAGGAGGTTGTATTATTATCTGATTCAGGTACTGGGTAATTTGACACCTCAGCTGTAGTCTTCGTATAGAAAATGTAATGCCTGCCTTAAAACATGTGTTTTCTTTAAATAATTGTCCAGGCAGATTCAGTCAATGCTGCATCTGACAATAAAACAAAAAACGATCTATGTTTACAACGTCAACCTCTATCACATAATCAGACCGATACTTTGTGTCAGAGGTGAATACCTTTAGACAATATTGCATTTTGCAAGTCACGATTTTTATACACAGAGAAGTATTTCCAGCTAAAATTTTAAATTTGAACTTTTCAGACTTTGTCTTTTACAGTGGCGGATCCAGAATGTGCAAGAGGAGGGGGCGTAAGCCACATTGTTGTTGAAAAAGGATTGTTAGCTTCACTTTATTCAAAAAATGCATGAAAATGCAATATTTTCACCAATAAGGGGGGGGGGCGTACGCCGGGTACGTGCTGGATCCGCCACTGTTTTATCACACTCACATTCAATAATATGTAAGCACACAACGGGATAATATAGCTGAGGACAATCGATTTAACATTGTCATTATAATAAATAGTGTGGTCAATGATTCAATTGATCTCAGATAATGTCCCATTGGATTGAGCTAAATCATAACTGATATTGGTGTCCCAAGCAATCCCTTTAAGGTTGTATCGTTGTTAATAATACCCATTGATTGCTTAATATGTGGATAATATTAATTAACACACTTTTAGGCGTGATTAACGTCCAAAGGGTTGAACACATTATTTCTTACCCAGCAAACACATGACACTTATTCAATATCGGCTTAACCCTTACAGCGCGGGGATCGACTTTAGTCGTCAGAATCTGACGTCAGTTGACGACTAAAGTCGATCCCCGCACTGAAAATATTAATAATGCTCGTAGACCCATAGCACCCATGTATTCAAATGAATCGGAAAGAGCTGAGTAAGACATATATCATGGTTTCAAATGAAAAAACCCTTTGGTCTCCATGGTTTATATGAAAGTATTTTAGCGCTTTAACCCTTTAACCGCCAAATTATTCAAGCTGAATTTTCACCCACTTGAAGTTGTGTCTCGCTGACGCGATCCACAACTTCAAGTAAGTGAAAATTATTCAGATTTGACAAATGGAGGTGAACTGTTTTCAAATATTGCTGATTGATGTCACATTTGATCTTTAACATGTTTAAAAGGTGGTTCTTAATGTGCTAATACAAAATGTAAACCCTAATAAATGCGGCACCAGCGGTTAAAGGGTTAAGGGTTAACTCTTAAAACGCTGAAAGTCCAACTTTTTTTAAAATTTAAAATCACCATAGATGTCACAGTTAGCTATTTCCGCTTCATTTCAATACCTATATGTTATGGGTCTACATCCATAATCTGACATCTCAAAACGGTCCTCGCGCTGAAAAGATTAACCCTTTAACCGCCAAATTATTCAATTTGAATTTCCACACACTTGAAGTTATGTCTCGCTGACGCGATCCACAACTTCAAGTGAGTGAAAATTATTCTGATTTGACAAAATGGAGGTCAACTGTGTTCAAATCTTGCTGATTGATGTCACATTTTATCTTTAACAAATTTAAAATGTGGTACTTAATGTGCTAATAAAAAATGAAAACCCGAATATATGCGGCACCGGCGGTTAAAGGGTTAATGCTGGCGTCGACGCTGGTTCAACATTGCACAAACTTCGGTTGACTGAGTAGGTGACTCTTGAAGGTGGACTTATATTAAGAATTCACCGTGCAATTTGGTGAGTTAAAATAACAGGCTGCGGGTCGTCAATGGTGGCTGGCCAAGTCGTGGCCTCATTCAAGGTCAACCACTTACAGCTACGGAAAACACCCCCCTTTGGCAGGCCTCCTTCCCGGCGGAAAATCGAAGGATAGTCCATTTCCTAGAAGCATTGCCTCAACAATGTATGGAGGATGGGCCACCGTTACAGACATTACGCCAGCCTTCATCAACAGCTGAGTAGTAATTCCTGTTAACGCGGTCACTGATGACCTTCTGAAGGAGAGGGGGTTTAGTGGAGGGGGTGCAAAGGGGAGGGTATGCTATATGTTGCGGCTTTTAGTTTTATGCTCCCTAGTTTAGTAGTGAGTAGTAGTTTTATTTGTAACACTTGATATCCCAAAGAAGCGCGAATGGCCGCCATATGCATCAATAAACCGTGACTTGTTGATTCAAGTTAACTTGAGATAATGGTCGACTGTGCATTATGCGCCCTAAGTCAATGATTTTAATTCACTAAATTAACAAATTTTACCACTAAATTACCAACATAAACACCCTAGCAGCGTCATGGCAAACAATTGAGTTCACGTGAGTGTTTTCTCTTTGCTTCACTTAAATCCGCAGTTCTCATATAGTTATGCTGTGCAAAGCTAAAATACATTAACCCTTTAAGGCCTCAAGTTCATTATAGCATCATTTTACATCATTGAAAACAGATTTAATTTTCCTATAACTAAGAGTTTTAGAACGAAAATTTTCATGAAACTGGTTTACCAATACATGGCAATTTTCTGTAATTTTTGAACCACATCAAATCATCTTCATCCACTACAAGTCGAGAATTGCGACAGCAATTCGCGGCTTGTAGTGGATGAAGATGACAATGGTAAAGTCAGGCTTGAAAGGGTTAAATATACCCCCTGTTCAAGTAACCCAGCAAACACAAAACATTTGTATAACATTTGCACAACGTCCAACATTGTACAAATGTTATACAATGTTTTGTGTTTACTGGTAAGCAGTTACGTACACTGTTTCGTAGTTACTGAATTTTGCCTTTGCAACGAGTTGTTTTCTAAACCTACTGGCGATTTACATGTAGTGCAGCAGTATTAGATTAGAATTTGATAGCTTTTGTAGTTACAAACACCCACTTCAAAAAATCTCTCTATATAGTCATAATTAAGACTAGGGTGGATGCCAGTCTCAATTTTTTGTTTTAATCACCACAAATGCCATTTTTCAAGATGGCCGCCACGAAGCAAAATTCAAACAATATGTGGATATATTTTATTATAAATAAATATACATGCTCATGTGTCTGTTGGTGTCATCAATGAAAATAGAATCTGATTCTATTTTTCTTGGTGTCATATTATATCACATAATTATGTCTAATGATAGATTGTCATGCGTGTTCGAAGGGCTAATATTAAGAAAAAAAGTTCGCTGTGCTTGAACATATGGAGATAAAAGTGTTTTTCTGTCATTTATTATTAGTCCGAAGGTCATGGAGTCAACCTGGCAAAAATACCCACAAACCAGGTTGTATTGATGGTTTTGGCAGGGGAAGATGTGTAGAATCAGAATCTGAATAATTTTTATGGGCGTCTAGATGGATTCGGTAAGCACTAAACTAAGATGAAATGGTCCATTACAAAAAATGAGCTAAGTTAACCAGCTCGCATGGTATTCTAGATCTGACATCTTGAACGCCAAGTTGAATTACCAAAAAACAAAAATTAATTGGTCAATAGGCGTTCGATAACCATCATTATTGTAAATGGATTCACCGCCAACTAAACTAGTTGAAATGGTGTATTACGAAAGAAAATTGAGCAAAAATTAACGAAACTACACTATTCCCAAAGTATTACTATAAGCCGCCATCTTGGGCGCCATCTTAAACTACCCCTTAAGACTTAAAAAAGTGAGACTGACATCCAACCTGGCAATAAAAGTGGTCCTTTGTGTAGTGATTGGTGGTGGATCTCAGCTTGCAACATGAAATACCATGTGAAGTCAAAAGATTTGAATGTGGCCGGTCGCCTACAACAAAATTGCAGAGAGCTGATTTGTTTTTAGAAATAAAAGAGGAATACCCTTTTAAATAATTGACTGCTGGCATTTTAGTTTTTTCAGCACAGTTCAGTATAAAATAATCAATGTAGCTTATAAGAAGACCACAATTATCGGAAATCATGTTTGCATAAATATAACAGAGAACAAGTTGAATAAAAACAATTGATGTTAATTGGTGTTAATGGTCAGATATTCCAATGCGACATATTCCATATCATTTATATACCATGATAATTTTAATTTTAGAATACAAAGTTAGTACATTGAAACATATATCATATGCTAATTAGTGATAATTACATATTTTTCTTTTTGAGAGGTATTTTTCGAAAATCAGTGATCGTAGAATTTCGAATGAAACGTCAGCAGTTACCATGCTGTTTTGTATGGATTATCAATAAAATTTATTGTCCATAATTATTAGAAATGGGCGCATATAAAGCTTAACGTCCAATTCATTCATTCATTCATTCATTCATTCATTCATTCATTCATTCATTCATTCATTCATTCATTCATTCATTCATTCATTCATTCATTCATTCATTCATTCATTCATTCATTCATTTATTCATTTTTTCATTTATTTTTTTCATTCATTCATTCATTCATTCATTCATTCATTCATTCATTCATTCATTCATTCATTCATTCTTTCATTCATTCATTCATTCATTCATTCATTCATTCATTCATACATTCATTCATACATTCATACATTCATTCATTCATTCATCCGTTCATTCATTTCATTCGTTCGTTCGTTCATTCTTTCGTTTGTTCGTTCATTCGTTCGTTCGCGTTTAGATTAACACAGGGACTAAACAGATATTTAGCAAGTACCTGGTTCAAATGAATGAAAATGCCACAGAGCAATGCAGCTATTGTTTTAATGTGGTGCAGATGTGCTCAACACTGCTTTTGCCAATGTTCAAATTGGCATAAAAATAATTCAAATACTTATAAAATATGTTATTTATAGGCTGTCTCAACTCAACTGTAGCAAATGCAGACACCATCATTCCGCTGGAATACTATAATGACGAAATCGGTTTAAAAACGCGTTTTTTGCACTCAGATGACATTGCAGATTGACAGTGTTTCTGGGGAGGTATTGATATCTCTAGAGCTTGCCAGATATTAACCGCCTCTACACTTTACACAAGCCAAGGTGAAAGTCCCTGTTGGCTTTGCTTGTTTAATCAATGGGGATAAAGGCAAGTGAAGACGTACGCGACATCTAGCGAATCGTGAATGTTATACTTGAAAACAGGAGGTGTGATTTTCTGCTTTGGATAAAGAACAAGGTATCGATTGGGAAAGAAATGCACACGTTCGATATCGTTTTGCAAAATTTGCATAATGAATTTTAAATTAAATAAATAAAATTACTCACTCACTCACTCACTCACTCACTCACTCACTCACTCACTCACTCACTCACTCACTCACTCACTCACTCACTCACTCACTCACTCACTCACTCACTCACTCACTCACTCACTCACTCACTCACTCACTCACTCACTCACTCACTCACTCACTCACTCACTCACTCACTCACTCACTCACTCACTCACTCACTCACTCACTCACTCACTCACTCACTCACTCACTCACTCACTCACTCACTCACTCACTCACTCACTCACTCACTCACTCACTCACTCACTCACTCACTCACTCACTCACTCACTCACTCACTCACTCACTCACTCACTCACTCACTCACTCACTCACTCACTCACTCACTCACTCACTCACTCACTCACTCACTCACTCACTCACTCACTCACTCACTCACTCACTCACTCACTCACTCACTCACTCACTCACTCACTCACTCACTCACTCACTCACTCACTCACTCACTCACTCACTCACTCACTCACTCACTCACTCACTCACTCACTCACTCACTCACTCACTCACTCACTCACTCACTCACTCACTCACTCACTCACTCACTCACTCACTCACTCACTCACTCACTCACTCACTCACTCACTCACTCACTCACTCACTCACTCACTCACTCACTCACTCACTCACTCACTCACTCACTCACTCACTCACTCACTCACTCACTCACTCACTCACTCACTCACTCACTCACTCACTCACTCACTCACTCACTCACTCAATCAATCAATCAATCAATCAATCAATCAATCAATCAATCAATCAATCAATCAATCAATCAATCAATCAATCAATCAATCAATCAATCAATCAATCAATCAATCAATCAATCAATCAATCAATCAATCAATCAATCAATCAATCAATCAATCAATCAATCAATCAATCAATCAATCAATCAATCAATCAATTAATCAATCAATCAAGCAAGCAAGCAAGCAAGCAAGCAAGCAAGCAAGCAAGCAAGCAATCAATCAATCAATCAATTATTTTGGCATCGAGTTTGGACGCCAGAATACACGTCAGATCCTATCCTGACGTCTAATGTCGGTCCCCGCGCTGAAAGGGTTATTATTATTATGCCATCAGCTATCAGCGATATCGAGCATGCGCAGATGAAGGGGAAGCGTTATCTATGATGACTCAGCTCCCCACTCAGATAGTTCTCAAACATGGACACTATCTTGCCATTTTGACATTTCTCGGCAACAGTCCGATCACCAAGGGGGTTTGGTCATATCAACTTAGACGTCCGGAAGACAAGCAGAGGAAATACTCACTTCATCATCAAATACGCTGACGTCAGAGTGATCAATCATTCTTAAAGCACTATCAAGTGATACAGAGATGTATCCTGACCCTACACAAAAAATGTCGGCTCGACATTAATTCCACGCTGGGCCAACGCAGCCCCAAGAAAAAAATCAATTCAGAATTTTTAGGGTGAAAAAATGTGCTCATAGCCAACCAGTAAAAAATATTGTAGTTCATACATTGCTGGAAATGAAACAAAATTGAACAAAAAATCTAGTCCCCTTCTGCTATTTCATTTGTCCACCCCCCCCCCCCCTAAGCTACTGAACGTACCGGCATATTATAATATTATACATTTAAGTCTAAAACCACTATTAGAGGCCGCCACTTCGATCTATAACTTACCATAAACCGTCAGGGTTCTGTTTTTCTGATACAGACCTTTTTTACAAAGGGGCGTGCCCTCCCCCGAAAAAGTTGAAAAAATGAATGTATTTCTAGCATGTTAGGCATATTTTGGCCCTAAATGTGCACCCTTATGGGACTGAGGGTCTCACCTCTCCGACCACCGATTCCTCCGAATCTGCTTCAATTATGTCGAAAATGGCATCGATTGATTATTATTTGACCTTGGCAGAGTGGCGACCATTTTGGAGTTTACCCACAAGGTAAGGCCTGAGGTATTTTTTGGCCAAACCATTATGTCCGGCGTACCTGAAAACCCTATGTTTGAGAATAAAATTATGAATCTGCTTCAATTATGTAAAAAATGGCATTAGTTTATTGTTTGACCTTAGGAAATGGCGGCCATCTTGGATTTTCTCAGTTTTTATAAATTCCTCAATGGTGATAATTCTACACCCCTCTGGATATCATTATATACTTTCCAAATGTCAAAAACGTTAAAAAATGTCAGGGTGCATCCTCCCCCGAAACCTCACATTTTGTTTTATAGTAATGGACTGGCATCTAACACAGTTTGCAGAATATTGGGCATGTGAAAGTAAATAATGGCCGATAGGGGGCCATTTTGAATTTGATCGAGTCGGAATTTGTCAAGATGCATCTTCAGCTGAGATCTCAGATTTCATTCTATAGTATTGGTCTGACCATCTAGCACAGTTTACCAAATATCGGCCATGTGAAAGTGAATAATGGCCGATAGGCGGCAGTTTTGAATTTGATCGAGTCTAATTTTTTCCAGATGCATCCTCAGCTGAAATCTCACATTTCGTTCTATAGTAATGGTCTAGCCATCTAGCACGGTTTACCAAACAACGGCCATGTGAAAGTGAATAATGGCCTAAAAGCGGCCATTTTGAATTTGATCAAGTCGATTTTTTTCAAAATACATCCTCTCCTGAAATCTCACATTTTGTTATCCAGCCATCCAGTACGGTTTACCAAAAAACGGCCATGTGAAAGTGAATACAAAATGGCCGCCTTTTGAATTTGATCGAGTCAATTTTTTTCAAGATGCATCCTCTCCTGAAATCTCAAATTTTGTTTTATAGTAATGGTCCAGCTATCTAACACGGTTTACCAAATATCAGTAATGTGAAAGTAAATAGTGGCCGATAGGCTGCCTTTTTGAATTCGATTGAGTCGAAAGTTTTTAAAATGCATCCTTTCCCGAAACGTCACATTTTGTTTTATAGTAATGGTCCAGCTATCTAGCACGGTTTAACCGATATCAGGCCTATAGAGGTAAATAATGTTGATTGTCGGCCATTTTGAATTTGCAAGTTAAACATTTTCAGGGTGCATCCTCCCCAGAAAACTCACATTTTGTTTTAAAGTAATGGTCTAGCCATCTATCACGGTTTACCAAATATTGGCCATGTAAAAATGAATAATGACCGAAAAGGCAGCCATTTTGAATTTGATCAAGTCAAAAATTTTCAAGATTCATCCTCATCTGAAATCTCACATTTCGTTTCATAGTAATGGTTTAGCCATCTAACACGGTTTACTAAATATCGGCCATGTGAAAATGAATAATATGGCCGATAAGCGGCCATTTTAAATTTTATCGAGTCGAAATTTTTCAAGATGCATCCTCTCCTGAAATCTCACATTTTGTTTTATAGTAATGGTCTAGCTATCTAGCACGGTTTACCTGATATCAGGCCTATCGAGGTAAATAATGCTGATTGTCCGCCATTATGAATTTGATAAAGTTTAAAATTTTCAGGGTGCATCCTCCTCCGAAAACTCACATTTTGTTTTATAGTAATGGTCTAGCTATTTAGCACGGTTTACCTGATAGCAGGCCTATCGAGGCAAATAATGCTGATTGTCGGCCATTTTGAATTCGTAAGCTAAAAATTGTCAGGGTGCATCCTCCCCCGAAACTCACATTTTGTTTTATATTAATGGTCCAGCCATCTAGCACGGTTTACCAAATATCGGCCATGTGAAAATAAATAATGGTCGAAAAGGCGGCCATTTTAAATTTGATCGAGTCAAAAATTTTCAAGATGCATCCTCATCTGAAATCTCACATTTCGTTTTATAGTAATGGTCTCGCCATCTAGCACGGTTTACCAAATATCGGCCATGTGAAAGTGAATAATGGCTGAAAAGCGGCCATTTTGAATTATATCGAGTCAATTTTTTTTCAAATTGCATCCTCTCCTGAAATCTCACATTTTGTTTTATAGTAATGGTCATCTAGCACGGTTTACCAAATAACGGCCATGTGAAAGTGAATAATGGCCAAAAGGCGGCCATTTTGAATTTGATGAAGTCGAATTTTTTCAAGATGCATCCTCTCCCGAAATCTCACATTATGTTTTATAGTAATGGTTTAGCTATCTAGCACGGTTTACCCAATACCCAATTGTTTAGTAGTAATGGTGTAGCTATCTTGAGCGGTTTTCATGATATTCCGCAATATCAGGCCTGTCGAGGTGAATAATGGCCGATAGGCGGCCATTTTGAATTTTATCGACTTGGAAGTTGTCAAGATGCATCCTCTCCTGAAACCTTACAATTTGTTTTATAGTAATGGTGTAGCTATCTTGAGCGGTTTTTATGATATTCCGCAAAATCTTTCAGTCCGATGTTATAAATTATGTCCAAGTGCTGGGTCAACTTCAAGGTCAAGGTCCAAAAACCTGAAAAGGCACAACTATATAGGGACCTTAGAGAACATGTATGTGCAATATGACTGTAATCGGCCCAGTACTTTTCGAGATCTGCTCCGGAAACGAAGTGTGCGTCAAAACATCTGAATAGTTCATAGTTCTGAACCAAAAGCAAGTCAAAGTTCATATACCCCAAAAGGCACAACTAGAGGTGTAAAATTTAAAGACAATCGGACGAGTACTTTCAGAGATATGCTCCGGAAACAAAATGTTCACGGACGGCCCAACGGCCCAACGCCGTAACATCATCTTTTTCTCCTCTGCGACCTTGCGTATTGAATTCAGATTAAAAATATTTCAACCTTTCCATTATCCACCTGGAAGTAACCCACATACCAAAAATTGTTATCCTAGCTTATTTTCTTAGAAAGTTATAGGTAAAAGAAGAGGTAAAAACCAGAACGGAGGCGGTGGTGGCGGGAGCTAAAAAAATTGGCGAAGACAAGGTTCGGCCAAAAATCACTCTTTGGCTGCCGGACTATGCATATACATTTCAGAATTAGCACATTACTGTGTCGTGTATCCATTTTACAGTCAGGCATATCATAAAAGTATTTAAAGCGACTCAGTATGATGACATTATTTTTTGTTTTTAATTTTGTAATGAAGTAGTGTATCCCACAGAGCATTATTTCATTTCTTTCAATATTTAAAAGAAACCGGACAAAACCCAAACATACAATGAGTTCTCCTAAAATATGGTTGAATGCTAGCACAGCATTGGGCCACAATTTGATGCCGTCGGCCCAGCGTTGAGCAGACCATCGGTGCTGTAGGCGAACCCCCCCCCCCTGATCATCGCGTTCCCAGGCCAATTAAGGGCGGCATTGATCATGCCGTCTCAGACGGGGGGCCATCTTGTTTACATGACAATATACTTCTTGCAAATAAAACTGGTTCAGTCTTTATCAGTGCTTTAAAATTGTTTTCTTCTATGTTTTTGTATTTTATTCAGTAGACTATATAGCTTCATATGAAGTAAATGTTCAAAATTGACAAAATTGAAAAGTCTCATCCCAAGGAGTTCTTTAAATAAACACAATAATCATCCGTATTTTAATAATTTCATATGATATGGATATTTTTTCTCGTGCTAAAACTTTGTAGGAGCCACTTTTTCCATGTAATGGACGCCATCTTGGATTTTTATTCTCAATACAATGTCTAGACACACCACCATGTCTGGTATGATGATAAAAAACACTTTGGACACAGAAATGTCAATGTATGTCCCTTTATGACAAAATTATATCCACATATTGCTTGAATTTTGCTCCGTGGCGGCCATCTTAAACAAATTGCATTTTTTATTGCTTAAAACAAAAAAAATGAGACTGACATCCACCCTAATATTAATTAAGACTATATAGAGAGATGTTTTAAAGTGGGTATTTGTTCGTAACAAAAAATGTCATCAAAAAGTTATTAGAGCACAAAAACATGTTGTGGCCGGCCGCCTATATTATATTGATATATTTATAGTGATTAATAAGTCTTCGAGGGCTGTGTAGTTTGTTCAACAATATTTTATGAGACTTGACCAGTAGCCGTCGCTGAAATATTTAATAACATTTAATAAAATTCGGGGTTGAAATAAAACCCAGTCAATGTAAATGAGTTATAGAGAGACGTCATAATAATTTCACAAATTTTGTCAAAATTGTTCTAACTTTGAAATATTCGAAATTGTTAGGGTTGTTGGACTAGGGTGTAAAATTTCAGAAAAATTGGTTGATAATAATTATTGACTGAGAAATCAAAGAAAAACATGTTTAACTGGTATTGTAATATACCCAGTAAGGTATGAATTCGTCTAATGATGTAAGCTGAATCTGTACTACTCTGAATTTGGGGGAATGGATCTCAGTGGGACTTTTAATTAAGTTGTGGTTCGCGTTAGCGCGACACAACTTACATGTAGGCCACTATGTTTTTTTATCGGTTTTACGTGAGCGCGCGCATTAGATTAAGGTCGCGCACTACCAAAAAATATGTTTTTTTCTGGCCAGCGCACGAATTGGATGTTGCCAATTTCTGGGAAAAAACATCCTCTATGCTTTTATTTTTATTTTTTTCATCATTACATCTTAAAAAATTCGAACAAAGTTTTTTTTATTTCGTCGCCCTCATTAATTTTCCAGAAATTGGGGCAATTTTTTTTGGTCGCCCTCAATAACTTTTCCGGAAATATGTAGGCCCTACAACGTTTTTTCTTTATTGTTTTTTTACAGCCCGCCCTCACAAGATTGTTCTCCCATCAAAACAGAGAAAAAAACATGATGGCCTTACGTAAGCGTATTGTATAGACATGATATGTCAAGACAACAAACTAAGAATAATGTGATATTCTCGTCAAAGGTTATACTTGATTTAGTGTTTTTTACATTTTTTTAGACGATGTCGTGATGATTACATCAATTGTGTGACTATGCACTAAAATAAATTAGTTTTAAAATATTTATAATTATAAATCTCCCACTGCACAACGTACGCATCCCATACGTTTTCTGCGGTAATATTTAGTTGCATATGGATATATGACCTTGAGAGAGACTGAAACTCTGTGTTGAGATTAACCCTTTAAGCGCCGATCCCGATTATATTCATTTTTTCATTTTTTATAAGCACACTAAATACCAGCTTTTTAACATGTTAAGGAATTAACGTGACATCAAACAGCAAGATTCTAAAAAATCGACCTGCATTTTGTCCAATCTGAATAATTTTTACTCACTTGAAGTTGTGGATCGCGTCAGCGAGACACAACTTCAAGTGGGTGAAAATTCCAATGAAATTATGTGGCAGTCAAAGGGTTAAGGCACTGGTTTAGTTAACCCTTTAACCCTTACAACGCTGAAATATTTTTGTATCAACCATGGAGACCAAAGTTGTTTTTTTAAATATGAAATCAGTATATATGTCTTATATTAGTTAAAGGGACCCCGTGGGATGATACATTTTCAATTTCGTCAATTTTGAAAAAATAATTTATATGAAGCTATATAGCCTACTGATCTTAACTAAAAATACAAAAAAGTCAAAAAACAATTTTGAAGCACCGAAAAAGAATGAAATAGTTATATTTCCAGGTCATTTATTTCCATGTAAACAAAACAAGTCAGCAATATACAGCAGTTTACACCACATATTCCCACGTCTTGGATGGTGAGATCAAAGCAATAGCCCCTAATTGGTGTCTTATAGTCAGGACATGAGGGGATACACCTGCAGCACAGATTGTCTGCCCAACGCTGGGCCGACATGTGACCCAATGCTGTAGGAACATTCAACCGTCCTTTAGCAAGTGTTTAGGTATACAAAAAGTTTGTTTGGGTTTTAAGCGGATTCATAAAATCTAAAAACTCTGGAAAAAAAATCATGATCTGGGGGATACACTACTTCATTACAAAATTAAAAACGAAAATCGATGTGATCCCAAGGAGCCGCTTTAACTCTCTCTGCTTCATTTGAAAACCTGTTTAATAACAAAATTTCAGTGCGGGAACCATCTTTAGATTGGGTGTGTGTATGCTCCGCCATGACGTGACGTGACACGTCGAGCTCTCTACAAAATGTATTTTTTTTTATCTATTAGACTTTATCAAATTGCGTCTACCTGTCACATCAGATGTATTATTACTTATCGGAGACGCGTTGTGTGTGAGTGATATGGGATGGCAGCGTTTATTTTTTACAAATTTCAAATAGTCGATTTCTAAGATGTACTGTATTCTAGTACATGTACTGTATTGAAGGTGTGTACACTTACTGTTTTTCAGAGTCAGCTATACTTATACCGACACCTGCATACACTGTTTCGTCCAGAAAATCCACCATCACAAAATGACGAATAAGAATAATATGGGGAGGAAGCCAAATACTCCAAATACTGGATCTGATTCATCAGCGCATTCACAATCAGACAGTGTTACCCAAATCGGACTGGATAAAGCTGACATCCAAAACCTAATATCTGAGGCTATAAGTGAGGTAGTCTTCAGCATGAGTGGAAAACTCAATTACGCGCTTGAATACTTGAAGGGTCAACAAATTCTGGTGACATCTCTACTGAATAAATTACGTGACAAAGACAATATAATAACGGAGCTGGAGCAAAAAATAGTTTCGATTCGACAAGACATGGAATTCGAATTAAATGATTTTGAACAATGCGGTAGAAACAATTCAATTACGATCTTCAATTAAGCTATAAAAAAGCAATGATTCCACATCTGCAGTATTAAAACTCCTAAAAAATAAATTGGAAACTCAACTGAGCGCATCGGATATTGTGGCAACACACCCTTTACCACAGAATTTCTCAGGTTCAAATCGAGACCCACGCTCTCCTCCTACGATCATAGTACAATTTTTGAAAAACACTACGAAACACTACGCTTCTGCTGAGCAGAGTCAAACACGATGATCGTGTATCTGCCGCCTGGTCTTCAAGAGACCTGATATGGTGCATACTTAAAAACAGCAATGTGAAAATCAATGTCAGACTTTTCGAGACTATTGACGGTGCTGTATCACGATCCAATCCCGGGGCTAGACGCAAATCTAGACTGACTCAGCAGGCAAGGGGTGCCACTACAACTGATTCAATTGAAACACGCTTACATAATTTGGCTGGTATGCCACCCCCTGCTGGTACACCATTGTTATCGTGTACAACCAACGAAAACATGAATGACACTCCTGCATGAGGTAACTAACTGCATGCACGCATGGTGATATATTACCTGAGACTTTCTACATTCGATTGTCACCAATGTATTGATAACTCCCAGCAGGCACAATGCCTTCGTCCGGTGTCGATTCAGTGTTAGGCCAGCGTCGCAGACGGTGGGCCGACATTGAACCGACATTGGGGGGCGTCTCGTGTTTGATGAGCTGACTGTCAATCTTGTTCACAATTCTTGTATATAATTTGCACGCATATATTATCACTTTTTTTTCATTTCTTAATCATGTTAATGACTGTGTAGTGGATAATGTTAGGGTTTATCATGGTTATTTTTTTCTATCAGTACATAATTATTACATATTTAAACCTATCATGTTTATCATGTTTATACGCAATGCGTCTCCACACCTGATCTTTCATGATCTTGTCATTATTTTATTTTCATGGCAACCCTTTGTTCCAGTAGATCCAAAGATGATCTACAGCCACGATAATATTTCTTTTTTATTTACGTCTTATTTTGTTTACATGTTTTCTTCATTCCATTTGATTTTTGTGAATCTGAATATGAAATTGAAGGTGAAATTGTACGATGTTAAATATCTTTTCTTAACTTATCAATATGTCAACTGCAGATTTATTGCTGAAGCATCATGGCGGACTAAGCGCTAATTCTCTGAATCATGTATTAAACGTTGATGCACCTGAGACAAGTCATGATGATTTAAACAATAGTCAATTTCCTTTAATTATTCACTCTTCTTACTATGACCAAGAATAATTTATTCAGCATCACTGTAATAATGCTGGTGAATTTTCTGTTTTAAATGTTAATATACAATCGTTGAGAGTCAAGGTTGTAACTTTAGTATCATATGTATTCAAGAAACGTGGTTATCTGATAATTACGATACTACTGATTTATTATTAGAAGGCGCTAAATGTAGCTCTCATGCGGGGCTGGCTATTTATGTAAAAAAAACATTTAAATTTTACTATTCCACCAATGTATGACAGTTCAGATGTTTGGGAAGGTTTGTTCATTGAGTTAAAAAATATTTTTCATAGATCAGTGGTTATAGGAAACATTTATAGACCTCCACGCGATATTAATATTAATTACCAAACTTTTATCAGAGAATTAACACCCATTTTATCTGCTTTCGAGAAACGTAACGCTGAAGTAATCTTAGCCGGATACTTTAATATAGATTTGTTACAAGTTAATCGAAAATTCATTTTCAGTGAGTTTTTTCGACTTATTGACTTCTTTCAGTTTTTACCCGAAAGTGACTTTACCAACTAGACTTTCTAAATCCAAAGGCTCTCTTACTGCCAATTTTTTCGTTAAACTTTCTGACAAAACAAATTCCAGTAGTGCATGTATCCTTACCAGTGCATTATCAGATCATTTTCACTATTTTAATGATTTCAAGTTGAGTGTTAAAACTGAAGATACTACTCAGAAATATATTAAGTTGACCGACTCTTCAGGTATTTCCTTTAGAAAAATTTAAGGAAGAGATCAGAAATTAACTTTTTAAAGATATAATAACATATGACAGCTTTACTGATCCGATCTATATTTTTAGTATCCTAGATGGGATCTTTAGCCAGTTAAATTTAATAAATCTAAGCATAAAAAATATCAGTGGATTACCAAAGGCTTAATTAAGTCTAATAATTTTCGTGATAAAATGTATAGAGATTTAAAGAATTATTCAAGAGACAGTACGAGACATTAAAACTAAATCTTGGGACTTATAATTTTATTTTACGAAGGAATATATATTCAGCAAAAAAATTTTATTATGCTAATTTTTTCAAAAGTACAAATTTGATGTAAAGCAAACCTGGGCAGCCATCAGCAATGTTGTAAATAGGAAGCATAAGTCACAATTTTCTTTGGATGAAATCAACAGTAATGGCACAATTACAAATAACAAAAAAATAATATTAATTATCTGAATGATTATTTTACTAACATTGGATCAAATATTATGCACAAAATCAATAAAGAAAGCACCTCAGAAAATTTAAATACTCATTTTACTCATTTTCTTCGAAACCCTGCCACATCTACTTTTTCATTTCAATTAGTTACTGAAAATAGGATATATGAAGTTATTAAATACCTTAAATCAAAAACAGTTGTGGATCAGATGGAATAAGCAGTAAACTAATAAAATATATTATTGATGAATTATCAATGCCATTGACTGTCATTATTATTCAAATATTTCTTACCGGAATTTTCCCGGACAACACAAAACTGCTAAAATTCATCCATTAATAAAAGCAGGAGATCATTTACTAGCAACAAATTACCGACCAATTTCCCTTTTAACAAGTATTTCAAAAATGTTTGAAAAAATCATTTTTAACCAACTAACCAACTTTTTATCTCTGAATAATATTTTGACTGACAGCGAATATGGTTTTCGTAAAAATCATTCCACACAATCAGCTGCTTTAGAATTAATCGATAGACTGATGATATCGATGGATAAAGGTAAAACTCCGCTAGCAATATTTCTGGATTTTTCTAAAGCGTTTGATACTTTAGATCTCGAAATTCTATTATATAAATTGAAATATTACGGTATTAAAGGCAAAGCTCTTTTTTTATTTTTTTATTACCCCACAAACAGCCGTCAACATACTGGATTAGGTGGTCTTAAGTCGAATCTGTCTAATATTAAAACTGGTGTACCACAAGGCTCAATTTTAGGACCTTTGCTGTTTTTACTATATAAAAATGATATTGCTGATGTTACGAAGTACTTAAAAACAATTATTTATGCAGATGATACAACGTTCATTGCCGATCTAGACAATATTCCAAAAAACGAAAAAGAGCGCAAAATAAACTCCGAACAGATAATTAATTTATGGCTAAAATCAAATAAAACTTTCTTTTAATTGTAAAAAGTCTAAATTTATTGTTTTCTACAAACCACCTAGGGAAAAAGTTATCCCAGAGATTTTAATTGATAACGAGAAAATTTTCGTGTTGATGACTTTAATTGTTTGGAACTTACAATTACTAAACATATGAGTTGGAAAAAACATATTGATAAAATATCGAACAAAATTAGCAAAATAATCGGTGTGCTAAGTAAATAATATTGAAGTTCATTATACCAGATCAGATTTTACTTACTATATTATACAACTCGTTAATTTTACCTCATTTAAGTTGTTGTATACTGGCCTGGGGATATGAGTCAAAGCGATAATATAAACTTCAAAAGAAAGCCGTACGAATAATAAATAAGAGTCCTTATTTAGCCCATACTGGTCCGATGTTTTTAAAATATAATGTACTGAAAGTGAAAGATATTCTGGACAATATTCTGAACAAAATCATCTAAAATTTCTTTTTGAACTGGTATATCGCTCATTACCTAATTATTTTTATCATTTTGTATCTGCGACCGGTTTTGATGTTCACACACATAACACTCGCCACTCGTCATAATATTCGAACACTTAAAATAAAACGCGAATTCAGAAAAAATGTTTACGTTTCAATATTTTTAATACCTTTAATCTTTCTCCTATTATCATTCTTGATAAAATACATACCCATTCTTTTGCTGGTTTTTGACAATATGTTGAAAAATATTATCTTGCCACGTATGATACCTGCATTATTCAGAATTGTTTTGTATGTCAAAAAATCAATACCCAATTTTCTCACCTTCACTCATTTATTTCACACTTAAAACTTTCTTTACAGTTAAATGCTACTTATATTTATGATATTTTATATTTCATAGTTTGTGTTTTTCTGTTAATTTTTTTATTCACACATCAAATATTTCTACATTTAAATGTTACTTGTATGTTACAATATTTTGTCTTTTGTGTTTGTTTGTTTCATTTCTACTGCAACACTGATAATAATTAAATATTTTTTTTCTCTGCAATGTTTTAGGTGGCTATCATGTGAGCGACTTTAAAAGTTTTAATGATGGTCTCCTGCTAAATTGATTATATGTGTTTACCCATCATTATATACTGTGTTTATATGGCAAATAAATGTTATGTTATGTTATGTTATCTTTAGACGTCATAATTTTTATTCTAACCTCTAAAATTACAGTTTTAGTGCTGAAAGATTTAACCCTTTAACCGCCAAATTATTCAATCTGAATTTTCACCCACTTGAAGTTGTGTCTCGCTGACACAATCCACAACTTCAAGTGAGTGAAAATTATTCAGATTTGACAAAATGGAGGTCAACTATTTTCAAATATTGCTGATTGATGCCATATATTACCTTTAACATGTTTAAAAGGTGGTACTTAATGTGCTGATAAAAAATAAAAACCCGACTATATGCGACACCGGCGGTTAAAGAGTTAAATCTTCACGATGCATCAAAGCATCATTCTGCATCTCTGAAGAATGACCTTATCTCCTACACCTAAGTGTTTTAGAACGAACATGTTAGTGGAACTCACCCACTTCAAGTCATCTTCATTCACTATAAGTCGAGAATTGCGACAGCACGTCGCGGCTTGTAGTGGGTAAAGATGGCAATGATAAATTCAGCCTTAAAAGGAGTTAACCAGTCAACCCTTTGAATTGGGAAAAAAATTAAGATTACGAAAACCTATTTTATTAAGTACATGTAGCTTAAAAGTCTTTAAAAATGATTATCATTACCTTTAGCTATTTTGGTACAATTATTCTAAAATACTTTACCAGTGATTTCATTGATGACAAATAGCTCGGTCTTGCACAAAATTTATCAAAAAATACTAAGTATTGTTATCCACAAGAAGCTGGACATTGCGTTAGCGATTCCGTTTTTGAGTGGAAGAAAATATCTAAGAACACTATTGAAGATCATTCAATGAGCTGACGTTTTTGCAGAACAAATTCAAACCACAGCAAATCCTCTCTATTCTGAGATGCTCAAGACATTGGATAGGCCATTCTAGGCTTGTAGAACCTGATCCGACTGGCTTAGGACCAGGGACTGCGCCCCGAGGGAATATAGAATTTTCCCAGCGACCTTCAAGATAATGGGTTCCAGGGCAAAGACACTGGTCGCATCACAACGTAGCACGTAATTAGCCAGAGCCTCGCTTTTTTCCTTATTTGGGGTGGGTTTTGGTTGTCATGGAGTGGGGGTTAGTACAGCATTGACGTGCAAAGCCAAAAGGGAGTGTCTGCTCACTTTACAAGTGAGCAGACACTGCTTTTAGGCTTTGCAGAGCACATCAGCCTCGATGGATTCATGTCTGGTCCGCTTTCAGACAAATTGACGCTAGTCTAAGGCCACTAAAATGATCATATATATGTGCTCATCACATGTTTATGAGATTTATAGCCAGTTTTATGATTGCCGCTTTGAATAACAAAATTATACGCTCACTGACTGACTGACTGACTGACTGACCGACTGACTGACTGACTGACTGACTGACTGACTGACTGACTGACTGACTGACTGACTGACTGACTGACTGACTCACTCACTCACTCACTCACTCACTCACTCACTCACTCACTCACTCACTCACTCACTCACTCACTCACTCACTCACTCACTCACTCACTCACTCACTCACTCACTCACTCACTCACTCACTCACTCACTCACTCACTCACTCACTCACTCACTCACTCAATCAATCAATCAATCAATCAATCAATCAATCAATCAATCAATCAATCAATCAATCAATCAATCAATCAATCAATCAATCAATCAATCAATTAATCAATCAATCAATCAATCAATCAATCAATCAATCAATCAATCAATCAATCAATCAATCAATCAATCAATCAATCAATCAATCAATCAATCAATCAATCAATCAATCAATCAATCAATCAATCAATCAATCAATCAATCAATCAGTCAATCAATCAATCAATCAATCAATCAATCAATCAATCAATCAATCAATCAATCAATCAATCAATCAATCAATCAATCAATCAATCAATCAATCAATCAATCAATCAATCAATCAATCAACACTCACCCACCCACACAGTCACTAGTTCAAATCAACTCAACCCAACTTCACACATTTAAATTTCTTAATTATAATTATATTTATATATAAGGCTTCCTTGCTCTCACAAAGCTGTAATGTAAATATTTTGCTTCCAGGGTGGCGCTATATTTGTTTATCCGATTTACACCTGGATTCTTCGCCGCTCACAGCACGGTTCCCAAGAATTCAAACCCCTTGGAAGTTTTCACTCGTACCCTATGGTGATAAGCCGAGCACTCTCCCCTCTTGGATTCGCACGCGATTTCTAGGTTGTTTCCCATGGGAACAAAACTTGGTCGACGGAGTTTGAAGCAACCACATGGATAAACCGACAATGTTGGTGTTGTTGAACCCATTCTTTGTGATTATATTTAGCTCTATCAGATAAAGGGTGTTTTGGTTGGTCCTTTAAACATCAACTTCTGTCGACTGTGCTGCGAGACACCCTAGTGTGATGTGCCTACATCGTACATCTCTGCTACTGGAGGTTGGCTTTGTTCTGCTCTGATGGCTGATAAGGTGGAGGAAGCGCCTTATCACGTTACCTGGTATTTCGACAATGACTCTTAGCAAGGAGGTTATTGCTCTTAGAGACACGTCTGATGAAATATTTCTCCCAGACTGTGACTATCATAACACCTTAAATAGAACAGTCATGTGTTCATCTGCCAATCATCGGAGTACTGTCCATGTAAATTAGACCACTTGCGTGTGCATATTGTTCACTTGGTAATTTAGACATGTGTCAAGACACACATAAATTAAAAATGAAATTGCATACAAGGTGAGAGGTTGTTTGTGCTTGCGTGAAAATACTCCACCAATATGACTAAGAGTGTAATAGACAACAAATCAATGTTAAATATATCATCATTTTTTTTATGTAAAAACAAGTTTTTTTATCATGTAAATACAGTAATAAAAACATTGAACATGATGTTCTTTGCCTTTGATATAAACGTTTTGGTCAGGTACAAATTTATTTTTTTTTATCATGAGCATACGTACGCTGTGGTACATTGCACCACCAATATAATAAAAGAAATGGGTTGGAACTCATATCTGAGATATGTATTAGATTTGTTTCTATTTTTTTTTATGGAAATAATTTCGGAAATGAGACATTGATTACCTTGAACTTACTCTGGATTGTAGGTGAATAATTATATGAGTATGTATGGGGCCACTCGAGTGTCGACATGCTACAATAAATCCACCCGTAATATTAATCTCTTAAGAAGAATACAGTGCTTTATAGCATAAAAGCTATCATTTTGTCATTTTTTCCCATTGTTAACATGGTTAAGGTGACATTTAGTATGACTGTTGCCATGATAACCGGATCATAATAAAAACCTCATGTTTTAAACACTGATTTTCCTGTAACGTTTTCTTCGCCTGATGGATTTTTTTAATTAAAAAAAACACAAAGCTCCGTATCACCTAGTACATCTTTTTATGTTACGAAATCATAAAAATACAGTTTGCAAAAGAGTAGTTTTTATTATTAGTTTTTTACTTAAAAACTGGTCATCTTGGATTTAGTAGAAACTAAGTAATTTTCAATGTTCAGAAGCTGGTAAACGTTTACCCCGGACTAATAGACCTAGTTTCCATCACAAATTCACAAAAAAACTAAATAAAGCAATTTTGTTGAACCTTTGCCATTCGCTTACTGGACTAATAGGTTACCGGTAGCGTCAAAGTTGAAGAGCATAGCAAAAGGATGCTGGGAGCCAGTGCAGGCCTACACTTAGATCAAATATGTCATGAAAAATGTGAGGGTAACCCTATTACAATCAGCAATTCACCTATAAAGACTGGCGTTTAAATTCCCACATTAACCCTTTACCGTCGGTGCCGCATATATTCGGGTTTTTATTTTTTATTACCACATTAAGTACCACGTTTTAAATATAAAATTTTAAAGATAAAATGTGACATCAATCAGCAATATTTGAAAAGAGTTCACTTCCATTTTGTCAAATCTGAATAATTTTCATTCACTTGAAGTTGTGGATCGCGTCAGCGAGACACAACTTCAAGTGGGTGAAAATTGAATTTGAATAATTTGGCGGTTAAAGGGTTAAGGTATTATTCTGATGATATTATAGCAGACTATAGGCACAACCCGACAAACACGAGACGTTGACCAAATAGTGGGATAATGTTGGCCCAGCATCGTAGACAGTGGCCCAACATTAACCCTTTAACCGCCGGTGCCGCATATACTCGGGTTTTCATTTTTTATTAGCACATTAGGTACCACCTTTTAAACATGGTAAAGATAAAATGTGACATCAACCATTAAGATTTGAAAAGAGTTCACTTCCATTTTGTTAAATCTGAATAATTTTCACTCACTTGAAGTTGTGGATCGCGTCAGCGAGACACAACTTCAAGTGGGCGAAAATTCAGATTGAATAATTTGGCGGTCAAAGGGTTAACTCAGCATTGGGTCAACGTCTCGTGTTTGCTGGGATCTCACACTAAAAATCCCAACAGTGATCTAATCCTGACTAGGAGTGTTCCTGATTTATCCGATGGATACAAAGAGAAAGATATAGGATCAGATTAATGTAAGAATTTGAAGTGGGATGGTCCCAAATTGCCGTGCCGAAGCCTTAAATGCTGGAGCGCCATCGAGTAAAGCGTGGACCGTACCGCTTGTTGGGTGGCCCTGCTGGCCGTAACAAAGACACGTTGATTGGTCACCCTCTGCGTTACTTACCATTGTCCTTGGCGCATGCTGCGGACGACCTTCTACTCTTCCACCATCACTGTGATAAAAAAAGTTGAATCAAGACAATTTCCTGTTGCTAATGCCGGTCAATGTTAGATAAGTTTCCTGGAATGGTGGTATTACAGTAAACACGAAACGTTTACCTATATAGTCCGACTTGGACGTAATCACATAGGTGAGAGCAGAAATCTATTTCTGGTGAGAGTCAGATTTGGAGAGCAAATAGCAAGGGCTTCGGATTGGTCGAGATGACCATTTCGACCAATCCGAAGCCTACGATATATCGTAACATGTACGAGAATACCGGCCTCTGTGCTTCTGTATGCTGGTAGCTAGTGCAGCCTAAAATCAACAAATGAAATGAAAGACTGAGGTTTTAGGCCACCTTTGTGCACATATAGGCTGAACTGGGCCAGGAGAACCTCCTGGTGAGATGAAAGAGATGACACTGCCCTTCAGACACAGGATTCTTGATCCGTGCCCCGGCGGTCTGAGGCGGAGCACGCTACATCTTAGTCACAGAGGTTCCCCACAATATTGAATCTTCACAAGTGATTTAATAAAAATGATATACCCAAAATGGCCGCCGTAGCCTCGTTTTCAGTCTCACAGGAAAACTGACAATGTTAATGGACTCGCATTCCCTGAAAACCTATACCAGGTTTCAAGGGAATTCTGAAGAAAATTTAGCCCACAAAAAATAAATTTGTCGCCACGTAGCGGTCATTTTAACTATCGATGAATAGGTGAAAATCTAATCAGGTCATCTCCATAATCATGGGTAACTGGAGAGATCCAATAATTATTGTTCAAGTTATCGCGTTAAAAAGGATTTTTTAAATTAAAAAACAAGATGGCCGCCATAGCATCGTTTTCGGTCGCACACGAAAAAGAACAATGCCAATGGAATCGCAGACCCCGAAGGGGTTGAATGTTTGTATGGTGTTTGTATGGTGCCCCAAGTTGGTGTAGTAGTCAAAAGGCTGCGTGCGGCGGCGTCGGCGCACGAAGGGGACGACACCCTTCGCACCCAACGTGCCGATGGGTAAAAACAAGTATTTAGTGATATTTAAAATACATCCGTGAAGTCAGTTTATTGTCAAAACGGATCTACGAATCAGATGCTACTAATCTACTGTTATTTTTAATACTGGCAGGTCGGGTACAACATACGGATTTAGCCATAAAACTGCGTAGCTAATGTTTCGTGGTTTACCATGCTGACAACGAAATCGTGTTTTTTCTATATCAATTCTTGGAACACACTTATCTATTTTGTTTTTGTTAGGTCGAAGAAAGATCTCAATCAAGATTAAGATTAAGACATTCGAGTCTACGAATCTATCGAATACCGTTCTTTCTCCTTGACCTAAAAAGTAATTGTCTGAGATATTGTATAATTTGCAACTAAATCACGTTATTAGTGATTAGTAATCAGTTAATAAAAAGTCTATTATATAATGTTTCTTTCTTTATTTATCCAGCTATATGAGATCAAATCTAATTTGTGTGTGTGTCACTTGGTATTTAGGCCCTACAACGCATGGATCGAATTTGAAAAAATAGACGTCAGAATTTGACGTCTTGACAGAATCTGACGTCTGAAGACGTTAAGATTCTGACGTTCAGATTCTCCGCACAGTAAGAGTAAAATTATTTATAATGGCCGTACACCCGGAACATAGGTATTCAAATAAAGCGGATAGAGCTAGCTATACAGACATTTATGATGATCTCAAATTTCCATGGTTTATACAAAAAAGATTCAGCGTTGTAAGGGTTAAAAGACCACATTACAATTATCTGCAGGCTGCTTTAGTAAAGCTAAAATGAAGATTGACCCTTTCACTGGGGGAGATGCATTGGATATCGCCGCCGTGCGCTTCTCCATAAAACAGTCCATCTCACACAAAACAAATGAAAAATATCTGGTTTAATTTGTCAACGTATGTATTATTTATTCATGTAATATAACTAATGATTGCGTCAACAATGCCAGTTTTACATCAATTAAAATAATCGAGCAAACAATAGCCCGTCACTTGATATTTGGCTCATCGATAAGCCTACAATCTTTACCAAGGGTTGTTTTGCAGCAAAAACCACCTAAGCCACCCGCCTTTCATAACAAGTAAACAAGGTCATATTGGGTGGCGCCCGTCCTTGGCTGACGGAACCCCCGACGGAACCTGCCGTCCAGTCCCCGCGCTGCAAAAAGCCGCGTCCTTGACCTCTGTCTAATCCCGTTACGCCGCATGCCGGCGCTGACCTGTAGCCGTGTTATTTAGGGGCCGTCTCGTCCGACCCTGCATTATTTAGGGGCAGTATCATGTAACCTTGCATTATTTGATGGGCGGCGTGGGAAGGCCCGTCCAAAGAAATGCCGCACATCGCACCGACGGTGATCCGATGTCGCGCCGACGTCACCTAATGCTGCGCCAACATCGTGCCACCGTCTGCAGTGTCGGGATATCTGAAGATATATGCCTCAGCCCGATGTTATTAAGGCTACATGTCCAATTTCATGTAGACCCTAACGCTTATAGAAAAGCCGGGCGTGTTATTGTTGGTGAATTATTGACTTTTATAGAGAGATTAACCCTTTAACCGCCGGTGTCGCAAATATTCAGTTCTTTTTTTATTAGCACATTAAGTACAACATTTTAAATATGGTAAACATAAAATGTGACATCAACCAGCAAGATTTGAAAACAGTTGACCTCCATTTTGTAAAATCTGAATAATTTTCACTCACTTGAAGTTGTGGATCGCGTCAGCGAGAGACAACTTCAAGTGGGTGAAAATTCAAATTGAATAATTTGGCGGTTAAAGGGTTAAGTCATAGACCCAGCATAAGATTGACATTGGTTGAATATATCGTGTGTGAGATGATACATGTAGCAAAAAACTGATCCAAAGTTGGGAGCAAGTGTGGTAATCAACCCAGACCAATGACGAGATTGGCCAATCACCGCCGTCATTCAGTTATTATTTAAATTAGGGATATACTACCATCAGTGGCGGATCCAGGAATTGACAGACAGGGGGTGGGGGCGCCGATTTTTTGAAATAATGTATATACACCACAGCTCTCCTGTTATAATGCTCTAGAAGGGTCGAGGCATTGTTCCCCAGAATATTTAGGCTTAAAATGACGCATTCTAGAGCATATTACGTCCAAAAAGTGTCGTTTTTTAGTTTTTTATATCCTAAACGGGGGGGGGGGGGTTGCCGCCCCTCTGGATCCGCCACTGACCATACTTGGGCCCAAGGTTGTTTTTCAGATCATGTATATGCGCAATGAATATGTAGCTCGTATAGATACCTTGATATGTGTATAGCCGACCGACCCCGAATAACCATAGAGTGGCTCAACATGTCACATGACAGTGTCAGCCAATCACCTCTCGTCATTCCGTTGTAATTTGAATTATTGGGCCGGTTTATCAAACATTTCACACCATCGTAAATACCGTTTAGTGCACGCGTTTTCGTGCACTAAACCTATAAAATGTTTTGACACATTTATATCGCACATTGTTAACCAGTGTTAACCGAGTCAGCCAAACTGCCTGTTTTAAATAATTTAGATGTCATGTTTTATATAACAAGTCGCTGAAATAGCTATAATGTTAGCTAATGTTTTACTGTATACACTTGCGACTTTAAATATATCTTATCTTATCAAACATTAACATCAAAGTGTTAAAGGGACTCAATCAGGCTAAAATAATAAAAAAATCGGTGATTTGATTTTGGCTTCTTAATGTGACCATATGATGTAAACATGTCTATAGACAAGAACTGCAAATTTTTGTGCCGCGCATTCACCAGGTAGACTAGATATAGAGACGAAATTCCCGTATTTCTTATTTTGGACATGCATGTCCAAAATAGGAAATCGTGAATTTCGTCTCTATATCGTCTATATCGTCTTTATATTTTATGGCCATATTAAGAAGCCAAAATAAAATCACTGATTTTTTAATGATTTTAGCCTGATTAAGTCCCTTTAATTTATAAGCGTTTTTTGTGTGACAGCAATGCCTGATGAAGAGAATATTCATCACGTTTGTGAGATATAGATTGGATGGCATCATGCAAAAGTAGGCTAACCCACATTTTGACGATTTTGAAAAATCATCGCGCTGCAACATGGAGTACAGGATAAAACGAATAAATACAAATTAACACAAGAAGGTAACAACATCAGTGACCAAATGGTCTAACCCTGAATGTGAAACTCGTATATTGATCAAGCTGTTGCTATCAATGACATGTATTTTCCTTGTTTATTTAGTGTGGGTTAGACCACTTGTGCATGATGCCATTCAAATGAACCCGATCTTATATATTTATGTTGCAAATGATATGAAATTAATCGGGCATTAGGCCACTTTTGTGCAGATACAGGCTAAATTGGGCCCGGAGAAATTGCGTTGGAATGGTTATTTGTATGTTTCAATATTATCTAGAGGACAAAACCAGTGATGGTGAGATGAGTGAGATGACACTGCTCTCCAGACACAGGATTCGAAATTCGAATCCTGAAGGTCTGAGGCCGAGCACACTAACTCTCAGTCACGGAAGATTTCCACAATACTGAGTTTTACGAGTGGACTAGGAAGAAACATTTTTGTTTCTTTCCAACCGCCGCGACCGGGAAACGAGCCCCGAACTCTAACGTGAAAGGCAGCGGTGCTAAGCATTACCCTAGGCCCCCCGCCCACGTTGCAAATGAGTGTCGCCGCCATACAATTTTTTTATAATAACCTATACTAGGCCTGTACGTGGCACGAAAAATGGTCAAACTGCATTAAAATGATGTATATATACATTATATACAGACTAGAGCTGATCCAAATTAAACATGGGCATACATTTGAGCTAAAAATCACTTTTTATCGAAAAAATAGAAAATAGAATTAGGGTCACCATAAATGGAGACAAATGCCTTGTTTCAAATTAGCATCTAAATTTTACAAATATTTCATATCATTGTCATAATAGCCTAAAAAGTGTGCAATATTAGACAGTCAACCACAAAACACTTTTAATTTAAGATATACCATGTTTTTGTCAGGCAATGACCATATGTTTTGGGAGCAAAAATGATATAAAACGGTCTTTCATTTGCTTTTATGTAATTTTGTGATATCTACTTATTTAAAAAACAATTTGCAAAATAGGTGGACCATGTCATGGACATCTAGTCCTGACTCTGTCATAGGACCCTGTTTACAATTGGATGGCCAGAAAAGTTTATTGTTGATATGAATTACTAAGGTCCTAACCTTCATAAATCACCGAGGTGAACTTATAGCAAACATGGCTTTTGGTCGGCAGATGGCCGCCGCGACCATATGTTAACTATATATGTTCATCTATTCACCCTAGAAAGTCATGTAATACCTTTTTATCACCACTTTCAACATATTTTGAGGCTCTAAATTCATTTCTGGTTATTTTAATGATATCAACACTCCTCGTGGCAGAAAGGGGCGGGGGCCCTAGGGTAGTGGTTAGCACCGCTGCCTTTCACGCCAGAGTTCGGGGTTCGGTTCCCGGTCTCGGCGGTTTCAAAGAAACAAAAATGTTTCTTCCCCATCCACGTGTGAAAGTCAGTATTGTGGGGAGCCTCCGTGACCGAGAGGTAGCGTGCTCGGCCTCAGACCGCCAGGGCTCGAATTTCGAATCCTGTGTCTGGAGGACAGTGTCATCTCATTCATCTCATCATCCTCAGGAGGTTCTCCTGGCCCAGTTTAGCCTATATGTGCACAAAGGTGGCCTAAAGCCCGATTCATTTCATTTTCGTGGCAGAAATCCAGCACATCCACATAATATGTTATGATTTAGGACCCAAATCTTGCATTTTATTACAATAATAGTTTTCAAAGTTGAGATTGGTGGACAAACAATCTGAGATTGCAATATATCCACTAAAGATGTTTGCATACTGTATAAAATAACCAGCTGATGTCTTAATAATATAAAATAACATGATTTAGAAAGCTTACGCCTCAGTCTGTTGTTGACTATTGGGCTGTTAGACATTGATGGCGGGCCACGCAAAAGCCTTATTTGCCAAGAATGTAGCAAAGATAAACCCACTACCTCCATGCCTGTAGGTCGCGAGTCCATGAAAAGAGTTGCTGGCATTAGGAATGCTGTGGTTGCCAGTAGATTGTAAAGTAGGGGAAAGACGGGGGTTGTAGACATTGTTTATCACAACACCAATGCATGCTTCAAGAGCTATACTCATCATAAGTCTGTAGGAGCAGCAATAAAAAGGGCAGCTAGTCAGTCTAGTATATCAGATTGAGGATCCATTCAATCAATTACTGATACACAAGAGATGGAGCCCACTTCAAAGTTACTGCGGAGCTCCTCTTTTCCACGTGCTCATCAAAGAACCTCAAATGCATAGTCTGTAGTTTTGAAGCATTGAGAGTGAAGGACAAGTGCAATTTCGATAAGTATAGAATCAGTTACGTTACATATCTTCGTGCCAGGTTGGTTCTGATTCTGCTTGTTTTCTTAAAGATGAAGTATATGACAGGGTAGAAGATCTGCAAGAACCTAGGGATATTCTAGCTGCTGACATACATGTATACTATCATACTGAGTGCTTCTCAGGAATTACCTGCGTATATATGAGCGTGACCCTCAAAACAAAAATATCAACCTTAGACTTAACTCGAGTCCTACTACTGGTGAGGTAAAACGCCAGATACTTCATGCGTGTAATGCGTCCAATACTACATGCTTCTGGAAGAAAATGCTAATAATTTGCTGATACAATAATAGGGGATAACGTTTTGACAGAATAAGGCCACTATGTTTTTTTCTCTGTTTTAGATGAGCGCGCGCATTAGATTCTTCTGTGATCAACGACCTCATTAAACGCAGCTTCTGTGTCATTCGTAATGCCCTCAATTTCAATAGGGGCAATCTCAATAGGGGCTAATATGCACATAACCCTGAAAACTATGGGTGGGATAATGATAATGGGGCTTTAATTCCGAATAAATTTCTCCACCCCCTCCCCTTCAATCTACTTTTCCTGTGTCAATGTAGTGCGAAGTGTGACACCCGTAAATGCAAATCAAAGGATATGTCATGTGCAATGCTTTGTCACAAGGAAAATGGTGGCCTTGATTTTAAACAGTATAAATAGATACTTACACTAGGTGCTTGGTCTAAACTGTTTGATTTTGAAAAAAAATAAGTCGGAGATAATTAAAACTTAACGCAAAGCCTGTATCAACATCATCAGCATTAACAAACAGTTTTCTGTAAAAAAAAATAACATCTTATATTACCAAGCTTGTTATTGTTTTTACTGACCATGATCTATTGATAACCAATGTCCTTCCAGCTTGAAAAGCATACATGTTCTATATAAAAATAATGAAAAAATGTGAACAATATAGTGACCACAAATATAAATGAAAACAAATCCAGCAATCAGGCTGAAATAAATGTGTTAGCTGTTTAGAAATAAAAAAAAAACGTAGGTCACTGCCATTTCGGGGATTTATGAAGGTTAGGACCTTAGTAGCTCGTATCAACAATAAAAACTTCGGGCCAAACAATTGTAAACAGGGTTCTATGACAGAGCCTGGAATAATCATATTTTTCATTGAAATGTTTAAGAAATACATGTTTTCAGTCGGTTTGCGATAACTAATTGTCCATTTTTTGTGTCTAGTAATTTCAATTGTGTCAAGTCCGTCCAGTGAGTGAGTGAGTGAGTGAGTGAGTGAGTGAGTGAGTGAGTGAGTGAGTGAGTGAGTGAGTGAGTGAGTGAGTGAGTGCGTGAGTGAGTGAGTGAGTGAGTGAGTGAGTGAGTGAGTGAGTGAGTGAGTGAGTGAGTGAGTGAGTGAGTGAGTGAGTGAGTGAGTGAGTGAGTGAGTGAGTGAGTGAGTGAGTGAGTGAGTGAGTGAGTGAGTGAGAAAAAATAAAAAAATAAAAAAATAAAAATAAATAAAAAAAACAAAAAATAAATAAATAAATAAATGAATAAATAAATAAATAAATAAATAAATAAATAAATGAATAAATAAATAAATAAATAAATAAATAAATAAATAAATAAATAAATAAATAAATAAATAAATAAATAAATAAATAAATAAATAAATAAATAAATAAATAAATAAATAAATAAATAAATAAATAAATAAATAAATACATAAATAAATAAATAAATTAATAAATAAATAAATAAATAAATAAATAACCAGCACGCAAGCAAGCAAGCAAGCAAGCATGCGAGCGAACGAACAGACGAACGAACGAACGAACGAGCGAACGAACGAACGAACGAACGAACGAACGAACGAACGAACGAACGAACGAACGAACGAACGAACGAACGAACGAACGAACGAACGAACATACGAACGAACAAATAAACAAACAAACAAACAAATAACCAAACAAATAAACAAACAAATATATAAATATATAAATATATAAATATATAAATATATAAATATATAAATATATAAATATATAAATATATAAATATATAAATATATAAATATATAAATATATAAATATATAAATACAATTTGTCAGAGAAACCTAACATGGCGCTTGCAAATGAGAATAAGAAAAGTTGCTGGGAAAAAGTTCCAACGTTCAACAACAACGTTCTACCCTCGACCAATAAAATAATGGCTAAGCCTCTCACATCACGAGTTCAGCTAATCCCCATCGTCATTCAGTTGTTAATTAAATTAGGGGGTAGAATGCTATATTAATGATATTTGGTCCATGTTTTACCATATATAGTCATTATTTACATTTTGTGTGTAGGTTGTAAGGAAGGCACAAAGAAAGAGGGAAAGATGGAATAGAGAAATGAAAGGTCGGAAGCATGGAAGAGGGAGAAGATGGGAGGAAGAAAAAGGAAGGAGTCAGGGGTGAAAGAATGAAGAAAGGATGCAAGGAAGGATGGAACGAAGAAAGAATGACGAGAAACGAAGGAAGTATAGAAGGAATAAATGGAAGGAATGAATGGAAGAACAAATAAAAGATAAAAGGTAAGAAGAATGAAGAGAAATAGAGAGGAATGAAGGAAGAAAGTACAGAGGAATCAAGGAGTGAAGGGGTGGATGGGGGGGGGGGAAGATGGAGGGATAAAGGGATGTGAGGAAGGAATAAAAGAAAAGAAAAAAATGAAAGGAGAAAGGCAGCAAAAGAGAAAGAAAGATAAAACGAAAGAAGAAAAAGAGAGAGGAATGGAAGAATGAAGGCAGGAAGGAGGAAAATGTTGGTTTAACGCTGGTCCAACGTCGTAGACGGTGGACCAACGTTAAAGCAACATTCATTCAACGTTTTGAAAGCTAAGACGAATTTAGAGCTGTAATTGTAAATAACAGAGATGTCACCCGTACAAAATGATTGCATCACTTGGCCACAGCCTGTCAGAAAAAGACGACTTCCGGACCGGAAGCCTGTCCATGTAATCATCCATCCTCTGGCAGTGACCTCAGCTGTACGACCACGCCGCGCCCTCTGCCGGTGACCTCAGTTATCTACAGCGTTGTTTATGTCCTCACAGGGGATTAAAGGCGCATGCGTCGTGTCCTTGAACTTAATAATTGGGTGACCTGCTTCACGACGCCTCTAGCGCCACTTGTGCTTCTGAATAATAGCTACTCTCACCAAGGTCATTATTCATCAAGGTCGTTTCTCACTAATATTTTTATTACTCATCAAGGTCGTTTGTCATAGAGGTCATTACTCATGAAGGTCAACACCTACATAGCTCATCACCTCTCAGTTTTACCTATCATCAAGGCAGGAAATGATCAAGGTCATCACTCGTTCAGGTCATATTTGAAGGAGGTGATTTATCAGAAATAGCACAAGTCATTAAGACAATTACCCAGAAAACACGATGCTTTGACCCAATGTTGTTTTAGTGTTGGGCCAGAGTTGTAGGGGATGGACCAATAATAAAACAACATTGGTTCGCGTGCAATGTTTGCGGGGATGAGTCTACGTATAGATCCCCTTAATTATCTAGATATTAATTACGTATAACATTAAAGAATATGCATTAATTAAATCACAAGTTGGCCTACTATTATCTACCACATTCGAATGAATGCCTATTCAATAAAACAGCTTTTTGACAAATATTCGTTTTTTCAATAATTTTAATAATTCTCTTATAAAATATTTGATAGACCCCAGATTACCCGCTCCGCTCCCGCTGAAATATTTGTGTATGAATCAAGGAGACCATCGTTTTTTTTCGTTTTTTTTCAATTTGAAATCATCACACATGTTTCACTTAGCTCTTTCTGCTTCATTTAAATACCTAATATGTTATGTGTCTATGGCCATTATAACTATTTTACTCTTTCAGTTTCATAACCTGACGTATATGTCAGATTTTAACGTCTAAAGTCGGTCCCCGTACTGAAAGGGTTAGGTTTATTTGAACTGATTTCATTCACAAGAAAAATGTATGAGTTGTGCGAAGTTGCTGAGGCTAAATCAAAAACCCATTTATAGCAAGTATTTTTTAAACACAGGTATATTTTTAAATTATTTGAAGCAGACGGCAATTGCTTCAGCTTGGCCAGCTTCAAATGAATGGAAATGCCAAAGATAAATGCAGCACTTATATTCTCGCGGTCATTGCCATGGCCATGTCAATACCTATCACGAAAAGGTTTATTTGAAGATTGATATTTACCTCTCTGCACGTTTATATGTCGACCTTTATAAACTTGTACAGAGTTTCATTTAACCCAATACGAAAACAACACTTGATTGGTTTATCTAGGACAGGCAATTTCTGAGCGTGAGATAATTTTATTGAAATAGAAGCATAAGTGACACTGACAAATAACAATCAATACTATAATAATTCTTTGGTAAAACGCACCGGTAGAAAACGAACAATGCGATAATGAATCACTTCTAATTGGCATACTTGCTTAATGATTTAGCTTTATAATATTACGCTATGGTATTTTATTTGCATTATTTGATATCAGAATGTCAAAATAGTGCATATTTTTCTCATATGGACTTAAAACATAAGAGTATGGCCTTGTAGTGTCGGGTTATGACCTGAGGATGTCATAATATTATATTTAAATGTGTACGATATATGCCATTTTAATTTCAGAATGTATGTAACTGCAATGTCAATATATTTTAAGTAATTTAACATATCTGACAGTGTCAGGACAGTGGAGTATAGCGGCATTATATTATACTGTACTGAAAGTATAAGGCCGGATATTATCATTATTTGCAATATAATGTCAAGATATGGTACTTTAATTTCCAGATGTGGTAAAATAATGTCAAAATATTGATTGCAATGTGAAAATATAATAACAGGAAGATTATCAATGGCAATGTGGTGCTACATTATGCATATGAGGATAACAAGTCATAATGTCAATATAGCCTTCATGATGTTATGATCAATTTTAGCATCCCCATCTGGTATTGCACGTCACACTAAAAGGGCAGTATAAGTTCACATTTTAGCTATTTTATTAAAGCATACACTGAAGTGGCAGTGACCATTATATATTATGAAAGTTGATTCTGACAGTGTCGTAATTACGACGAAAATATAGCAGCTTTTGTTGATAATTGTAGTGTCTGTTTTTTGGCAAAATGGTGGTCATTTTCGATTTGTGACGTTTTCATGGTCAAATAATGTTATTTAGGGCCTATCACACCTTGGTGATCACCGTCAACGATCGCCTAACGAATATAGTCGTTATTAATCTGTTTTATTAGCCAACTAAATCACTGTTATTGTGAGCTAACTAACTTTCAAACATCACAATTTCCAAATGTATGGTCTCAAATTAAACAAATGTGAGTATTTTAACCCACTTGAAGTTGTGGGTCGCGGTAGCGAGACACAACTTCAAATGGGTGAAAATTGTAATTAGATTACTTTAAACAGGAGGGTTAATTGAAGATAAAAATTGACCTCAAATATAAAACTCCTGCGAATTGCATCTGCCTAATATCTGCCAATACACAATCCGGTCTTGAATCCGAAAATCCAATAATAAAGCTCAAGGACACGCCTTAATCGCAGTGGTAACCCAGGTCACCGCTAGAGGGCTCGGCGTGACCCTATAACTGAGATTACCGCTACAGAGTACATAATAACGTTTATATACATATATATGTACACGGATTTAACAGACACGCTTCCTATCCAGAAGTCTATTATTATTAGGTAGGAATTTGTTTGAATTGACGATAGCAATGCTTCTATGCATTTCAGTTTTAAACATAGACATGTACCAATTTGAAGATTAAATCTAAGAAATGGCGGCCATTTGGATTTGGACTCAAACCGAGGCTTCTAGTGCTAACATCTATTCTATGTAGACGTCAATCTCAATAGAGTTCTAGTTCAACCTGGGCTGGACAGGAAACTATATTATGACTGTAGTGACTTTTTTACAAAGTTCTTGAAGTTGAACTTTCAAACCGTAAATTGAATGTGCAAGCCAGTGCAGGTATACATAGTCGCATTCGAATGCGAATAATCCACAAAACAGTGAAATTTAGATTAAACATTATATTATGTGGAAAATTACTTATCAACTTATATATAAAATAATTATAATAATAATAATAGAACAGTTATATAACGTCCCTTCCTGGGGATTTGAGGGCATTTAAATATAGATTTAAATGAAGATATACTATTTTTTTTAATTTTGTCCACAAAGTTTTGTCTTCGATGGATTAGTGCATCCACAACCTTGAAAAACAGTTGCTGATCCTTTCCATAAATCAACCTTTGCCTGGTACTAGTATATGAGCTGGTTAACCAGGTTTCGCTTGGAGACATATATTTAAAAAACAAACTTATCAAGTTCACATCTCAGTCAGATTGTGCATATTGGCAAGGCTCATAAATTACAGTATAATTAAAAATGTATGACATTCAAATTATTAATAATACGGGGGTTCCAAGCATGGTATTCTATTTATAATTTAAATAACAACTGAATGGCGGCGGTGATTGACAGATCTGTGACATGTGACAGGCTGAGCCAGTCTTGAATTGGTCAGGGTGTAGAGTACTAGAGGTGTTCCATTTGGAGTTGGCCCGTTATTTAATTATTTAAGCGCTAAGCACGACTTTAGTCCTTCTAATATATTTTATTAGCCGGTTATTAGGCAGTTATTAGGAAATAAATATGTGTTTAAGTATACAAACTTACAAATACTTGGTCTAAAATTAAACAAATGTGAGTAATAGTCACCCACTGAATTACTGCGACCTATAACATCAAGTGGGTAAACAATTAATTAAGATAACTTAGCGGGTAAAGGGTTACCAGGCAGTACAGTGAAATATGGCCCCCGTCAAAGTGCATGAGAACATAGTAGTTTTAATAGTCTCGACCACGCGGGACAGATGAGAAAATGAAGCATTGCAACTTGAAGAGTTGATGAAATTCAGAATGGTTTCGTATAGATTACTCGTATATCATTCTAATCAAACCTCGTACTGTTGTACACGGTCATGCACTTCAAAATGTGTGATGTTACACCTATGGTATATCAGTTCCAATCACGACTAGAACTGATTTTAGACTTTTTATTAGCTCTATCATAATCCTGTGTGTGTCTGGAGGGCAGTGTCATATATTTCATTCATTCGTTCGTTCGTTTGTTAGTTTATCCGTTCATTTTTTTTAAACTCATTTAAAGATGACAATTTGACTTCACTCAGCATATATTGTTTATCACATACTCGAGCTTGAAGCTCAAGTCTTCAAATACTCAAGGTAGCGAATTCCTAATTTATTAATTTAACAGTTAAAGGGTGAAGTCATATTATATTTAGTGCAACCTTAATAGGAGTGAAGCAATGACACCGTAACCTTATTTACTGTGAAGAATCGTGTTTATGGAAGGACAATCATATCCCATAATTAGGGGGCCACCATTCAATCCCAGTGGAGAGGGGGGGGGGGGGGGCTGGAGTATTTTAAAAATAAAAAATTCGGACGGACCCTGCGTGAAATATATAATTTACTTCAAGAACTGTTCTATATAAACATGTAATGAAATTTGAAATTTGTAGCGTGCCACCGAGCAGGGTTAAAGTAGGTAATTTGTCCGCAAAAAAAACAACTCCAGCTCCCTGAAGATTGAATGGTGGCCCCCTTAAAATGTTACAAGTTACGATCCGATGCCCCCGATACATTGTAACTTGTAGGTGAATACATGCAGGCCCCGAAATATAGTTTCTCTCATTTTCTATTCCGCTCAATGATTGAGACATTAGGCTAACTATTTGCACATAAAGTGAGGATGGTGAGTTGATTCAGATGACACGTACTGTTCTTTTAGAAATTCTTTTAGAATTTTTTAGAAATTCGAGCCCAGGGGTCTTGTGTTGAACATTTGTAAAAACTGAATATCAGAGCAGGGGACTAACCTGAAAGCTCAGGCATGACAGGCACTCAGCGTAGACATTATAGCCAGCAGATCCCCACCTCGACCGCTTCTGCCCACAAAAAAACACATCAGGACTCGATCCGCCAAGCTGACATTTGTCCACAATGTTAATTCGCTAATTGGTTGATATTGCGCATTATAATATATCTTTACACCAGCATTTAGCTTTGCGATAGAAAGCTGTACTGTCTCATATTCAAATTCATGAGTTTTAACTGTTCAAGATCACTATTCTTTTCAGCAAAGCTAAATTTTTAGCTTCGCATGACACAACAATTCACTAATTTAAATGTTGAAAAGAACCACAACGAAAAATAACGATTAATATTTCTGATCTATTACATTTTAAATGTATTTTGTATTTTTGTACAATACTCACCCGCACTAATAAACGTTTCCCCATTGCCAGTGGTGAAAATACTATTTAATATATTACCTGTGACGTGATCATTATGGAAAGGCGAATCCGTTTATTAAAATATAAACGTGCATAATTATTATCTGTTAGGTTTGTAAAAACTATGTGCATACTACATAACCACAGTATGTGCATACTACGGCCACACAAAAATGCGAGGGACGCAGTAAGGACTTGTACAGTGTCGTAGAAACGAATTTAAAAATTATTAGGACATACTTATGGTATCCATGGACGTGGAGGATGTGGTAGAACACTGAACATGTTCAATAATAATGGTTTATTCAGTGTACATATTATATTAACGCTAATGTTAAAAAACAAATACAGTATCTGTGATATTATATAAAATATAGTAGTATTGTATAAATAATAGTACACTTGGTTGGGACTGGACAGATGTTGTACATCTTTTTGTCAGCCCTCACCAGTAGAAGTTATATAAAAAAAAATTAAACCGCAGTTACGCCTTATGTGTGTTTGCATTTAGCGCATATGCACTGAAAATGCCAAGAGCATGTTGAGTCGTTAGAAGCATTTTGTGAAAAAAATTAAAAACATGAAATTGTTTATATTATTTATAAATCGAGATGTTTCTGTGATACATCTCGACATCGTTTGGTAATTTCTTCCACAAGTAATATATCCGATTAGACAAACTTTGTCTGAATGCCTCTATCTTAAACATAGGCGGATTAAGTCGGAGACTTTTTGTGGAGCTACGGTTCTGTCTGGGGTTATCGTGGTTGAAGCTTTCAAATTTAGTGAGATCCAAATCATAAAATCGATGTAAATATTTCCAAAAGAATATGACATCATTTTGATCACGTCTTAAAGATAGTGGAGCTGAGTGTAAGTGGAGTAGCCTTTCGTTATATTCAGCTTTAGAATAACCACATATATAACGAGTCATCGTTCTCTGCACTCTTTCTATTAATTTAGTATTTATAAAATTTTTTTTTAAACCTCCCCAGAGTGGCGAACAATATTCAAGAATTGGTCTCACAAGATTACTGTATAAAATAAATTTTGTATGCTGGGGAGCATGCCACCCAAGGGTGCGCTAAATTAAACCACCAACACGGTTTGCTTTTGATATAATATTCTTGACATGAATGTTCCATTGCAAGGCTGAGTCTAAAGTAACTCCAAGATCTTGTACCTCAGTACCACGTTTTAATGTTACTCCGTCCATCGAGTAATTTAAAGATACAGGATTCTTCAGTCTGGTAAAAGTAATAATCAAACATTTTAAAATATTAAAAATCATTCGCCACTTTTGGCTCCAACTAAAAATCGAATCTATATCACCATGTAATTCAATACATGAAGCTACACTTTTTACATTTTTAACACCTTTGGCATCGTCGGCGAACAATGCAATTTTACTATGTCGTACATTAACCGGTAGATCATTTATATACAGTAAAAATAATAGTTGACCCACAATAGATCCTTGTGGTACACCAGACGTTACGGGTAGCCACGCTGATGGTACCCCAGAAATTAAAAAACGTGTTGTTGGCGCCTGGATAAGTATGAACATAACCATTTAAGTAGAAAACCGTGAAAACCATGATATTTTAGCTTTAAAATCAGTAAGTCATGAGGAATAGTATCAAAAGCCTTACTTAAATCGAGATATAAAACATCACTTTGACCATTGTTGTCAATAACATATTGTGAATCATTAAAAACTTTAACTAGCTGCGTCGTCGTCGACCTACTTTTTAAGAATCCGTGTTGAAAATCATAAATAAATGTCCTAATAGGGTTTATTATACAATTATATATACATCTCTCAGCAACCTCACTAGTAACACACAATAAATAAATTGGTCTATAATTACAGACATTAGAATTACCTCCTTTGCCTTTGTAAACAGGACAAACATTAGCTTTGAGCCACTCGAACGGCAGAACTCCTTCGCTCAATGACCTATTAATGATTACATGGCGAAAATGTGGTCAAAACATGACGCCATACGGTCCTAAGGATGTAGTAACGATGGCTTTGAAATAGTAAACGATGTAACTAAAACCATACATGGGAACGATTGTATGGCATTCCGAATGCGTTGTCATTTGGTCCCTACATCATTCTTTCTACGCAAGCTGAGTTATGTTAAGCCACAGTAATTCTCCTATGAAGTATAATGGATCCTATGGTGTCCGGATAGGGTCATCTCGCCAATTTGCTGTTTTAAATCTCTCTCTTTCGCATCACCCTTTCGTACAAATCACAAGGAGTAAAGTTGTTCAGCATCGTTTTAATAGGCATCACTTTGGGGTGAACAAACTATATCAAATTTGTGCACTGTCTGCATTGCTATGATTCAATATAACTGTTGCCATAGTTATGCCTTGCATCAATAGTTGTGCTTTATCTCTTTATTAAGACCCTTGTCGAGTGCGCAAAACATGGCCCAACAGATGTATTCAACTTCCAAATTTATTGAATGACGACAGTGAATAGCTGATCTCGTCATATGACAGGCTGAATAATTCATTCATTGTTCGGGGGTAAAAAAATATATTATATACCTGGTGCATGCAGGATGACTAAAATTTCAAAAAGGGATAAAAGCGTCTCCTAAGTGGAACCTATACCGGAGATATTATAATAACTATAATCTCTGCCTATACTACTTAAAAGAACACCTGGCTCTTTAACCACTTCACTTCCAGACCGAAGTGCATGTCAGGATCCAGGGATCCTGGTGTAACCATAGTAAAACCGCATCAGCTTCACGCAAGTCAGCGTCTTTGTAGGACTTAGTGTGAGTCTCTCGGTCATGAACTCTTAGTTTACGGGTCTCGCAACCACGAAGACTAGCGCCAGACAAAATAGTCACCGCAAAAAGAGAGTTTGACGAAATGATCAAATTGGGCGTTATCGAGCCGAGCGACAGCGAATGGTCTTCTGAACTACACATGGTTCCTAAAAAAAACGGCGACTGGCGACCATGCGGCGATTACCGCAGCTTAAATGCTCAGACAGTACCAGATGGGTACCCGATTCCCCATATACAGGACTTTACACAGCGTTTGGCTGGCTACAAGATTTTTTCGAAGATAGATTTAGTGAGGGCATATTACTAGATACCAGTCGAGCCGTCAGACGTACATAAAACAGCAGCTACGACGCCTTTCAGACTTTTCAATTTTACACAGAACGCCACTCGGTTTACGAAATTCCGGACAAATTTTCAACGTTTTATAGACCATGTTACGCATGGTTTAGATTTCGTTTTTGTATATTTAGACGACTTGCTAGTAACAAGTCCTGACCATCAGACTCATAAGAAACATTTGAAAATTCTATTCAAACGGTTAACCGAATACGGAATAATAATAGGACTGGATAAATGTCAATTCGGAACGACCGAACTGAGTTCTTTAGGCCATTATGTCTGCCCTGAAGGCATTTCACCCCTTCCCACAGCAGTGGATGCGATAGCAAATTTCGTGAAACCCAAGAAACAGAGAACATTACGTAGATATCTAGGAATGGTAAATTATTACCATCGTTTTATTCCTCATTGTGTGGAGAAATTGACACCTTTGAATAGTTTGTTGACCAAAGCCAACAAAGGTCAGAATAGACTTTCGCCTAAGGCTAATTTCGAATTACATTGGACAGAGAATGCGAACGTAGCATTTACCGAATCGAAGCAAATACTAGCGAATGCAACGTTATTAGTACACACGCAACTGTCAGCGCCTTTAAACATCACGTGTGACGCTAGTGATTTTGTGGTCGGCGGAGTTTTACAACAGTGTATTGATAATGTATGGCAACCTTTGTCATTTTTTAGCAAAAAGCTATCACCAGCAGAGACACGTTACAGCGCTTTTGACTGAGAACTCTTGGCAGTCTATACTACCATTAGCCACTTCAGACATAATCTGGAGGGTAGAGAGTTTTATGTCAACACTGACCATTAACCTTTGACTTATGTCATGAATAATATTCTACGACAGAACGACCATCTTTACGTCAGACCAGGCATTTAGCTTCATAGCAGAATTCACAACCGTGAATCGATACGTGAAGGGCGAAACGAATTTCGTAGCGGACGCCTTATCACGACTGACGGTATCAGCTATTGAATATGACGCAGCGATAAATTATAAAGACCTGAGCAATGACCAGGCTTCAGACAAAGAATTCATACGTTTGAGACACGCAACGTCGTGAAATATGGAATTTCGTTTGCTAAAAACATTCGATAATGTATTGGTATGGTGCGATATTTTGACAGGGCGTAGCAGACCGTACGTAACCGAAAAGTTTAGAAGAAAAGTTTTCAATTCACTTCACGGTTTAGGGCACCCTTCTCATAGAGCCACAAAACCTCTCATTATTTCTCATTTCGTATGGCATAAGATGAACTCTGACATAGCAAATTGGTGCAGATACTGCACACGCTGCCAAACAGCTAAAGTTTCACGTCATAATAGATAGTTGACATGTGTCGACCGATTCACACGTTGGCCAGAGGCTATACCGAAAATAGATATTAGAGCAGAGACAGTTGCGGACGCATTTTTCGGTGGATCGGTAGCTCGTTTAGAGACTCCAGCCACGATTACTACGGATAGAGGAGCTCATTTCGAATCCAGACTATGGGACACTTTGTGTAATCAATTCGGTATAACTAGAAGCCGAACCACGAGTTATCATCCTCAATCAAACGGAATGGTTGAGTGCTTTCTTAGACAACTTAAAGCCGCTATTATGGCACACGAAACACCGAACCCGTGGACAACTACGCTTCCGGCTGTTTTACTCAGCATCCGATCGGCCTGAAGGAAACGTTAGGCTGATCGGCCACCGAGATGACATACAGAATGACATTACGTCTACCAGGTGACTTTACGGGGAATTATACTGTGGACCCTAATACTGATTTACAAAATTATTCAGATAGGTTACGCATAGCCATGTCGCGTCTCCCGTGAAGGGCGGGGGCCCTAGGGTAGTGGTTAGCACTGCTGCCTTTCACGCCAGAGTCCGGGGTTCGGTTCCCGGTCTCGGCGGTTTGAAAGAAACAAAAATTGTTTCTTCCCCATCCACGTGTGAAAGTTAGTATTGTGGGGAGCCTCCGTGACCGAGAGGTAGCGTGCTCGGCCTCAGACCGCCAGGGCTCGAATTTCGAATCCTGTGTCTGGAGGACAGTGTCATCTCAATCATCTCACCATCCTCAGGAGGTTCTCCTGGCCCAGTTTAGCCTATATGTGCACAAAGGTGGCCTAAAGCCCGATTCATTTCATTTCATTTTGTCTCCCGTGAAGCCCCCCACGAGACACAAATCAAAAACGTATAAGGTCGTCGCTAGGAGCGGTCGAGTATTTAAAGTGTTAATTAAAGGCAAGGTTGCGACGGTGACTGCAGACCGTGTCAAACCTGCGCATATCGAGCGCACGCCTGAGAATGAACAAACTAGACAATCGACTGCGATGTCAAAAACTAATGGTAAACGGCCTACGGCGAAAATTCACGAACCTCAGACGGCCGTGGTAGGAAAAAGAAGTACCACTACGAGGACGCCTTTTGAGGCCGGAGTTTGCACTAAGCAAAATTTGAACGGACAGTCTACGGCAATGACAAAGGCAACAGTTCCAGAGGTTGACCGACGAGGTGAAAAACCTGAGGAACAGTCGAATACGAAGGCGACACTTTACAAGGCGCAGCAAGTCAGGAATACCACGACTTCTCGCGCTAACGGGAGGTACGATGGTATTAGAACATATTCACGCATTCCTTTACATTTGAGAAAAGACGTGCCGATTCTAACACAACAGAATAAACGCATCGAAAATCGAAACGAAAGCCATACCGATAACAGCCGTAGAGTGACAATAAATCCGCTGCCGACTCAAACACTTGTGGGACGACAGATCCATACACCCGCGCGATTCGTGAAGCTGGTTCAGGCTGTTATAGCTCCCAATGATATATACTGCGGACCCAGCGCACGTATCACTTAACTTTATTGTGTACATAAATCGTGCCAGGCCTGGCACAAATAACTCATTGTAAAGTAAGTAATGCAAAGTTTTCACTATCAGCATATGTATTAAATAAACTAAGTCAGCTGGATGAGAATTAAGAGTTGTGGGCATGACCGGTTACAAGGACATTTGCTAAGAGGATCGGAAATAAATAAAAGATTTGGTCATAGCAGCACTCATATAAGATCACCAAGAACCCACGCTGTATCACGACTTTAACTGTTTACATTTTTATAGTTATATTGTTTATATTATCGTACGAATTGTTGCTACTTGGTCGGCGCGTAGTTAACCGTACTATTACGATATCTGCCGTTGAGGTAACCACAAGCATAGTTTTGTAGATATACGTTGTCACTTAGCGCGGGGGTAATGTGGCGACCTCACTTGCAGATTATCGCAACCTGGTTCGAGTCGGACGGAATCACTGATTGACGCACTCTTCCACTCTGAGCCCGACCTCCACGGAAGGTAGACGTGTAACTGCTTCGTCTGCATTCAGCCGTGTGGCTGTATAGCCGCCTCTGCCGCACGAGACTAAGTAGCACACACATATCTGACAGTGCCTGCATGGATATGGAATGAATAAAGAAAGAATAAAAGGAATCATCTACTTTGAGTTTCTGCAGGGAACCATCACTTGCCGACCGGGCAAGACTCTAACGATTAAGATTTGGCCTGAGGCAATGGTCGCGTTCATTGACTTGTCGAACACTCGACAACGTCAATGGTAACCTTCGTCCCAGAACCTAATAAGTTTATGGTCAAATAAATGAAGTCTGAGTCATTCACTCTATTAACCTTGTGAAAAATAAATACTTGTGTGCTATATAACCCAGCAAACACCAGACGTTAATAATACAATAGCGTGTGTTCACAGGTAATTATGTATATTTGAGACCCGATTGTGAGAGTTGACCCTGACCAGGTGATTTGAAACACAAGCCAAAGCAAAGGGTTTCGAAGCACCTGGAGGGATCAACTCTCTCCAGGAGGCAATAATACCATTCCTATTATTATTATCATACTCTATGTCCATGTAGGCCGATAGTAGACTATAGCTGTATAGTAGCATGGCACTTGGATAGGAACATCTGGTTGGCCTAGATGTTCCCTTCGTGATATTGATACTGCGAATGTAGCCTGGTCAGGCTAGTGGGTGGTTGTACTAACGTCAATGTGCTGTGAACGGCTGAGCTGGGCGTCAAAAACGTCCATAAGGTCCAAAACATTCTCCTACGAAGAATCCACAAATGTTTATTTAAAGGGACAGCATAATGATGTTGACATGCCAATTCGGAAAAATGATTTATTATGTAGTTATATAGCCTACTGATCTGAACCAGAAATACAAAAAAATCAATAGAAAAGCTAAAGCACCGAGCAACACTAAACTTACTCTAGTTTTATTCCCAGGTCATATATTGCCACGTAAACAAAATTGTCTGCATCATACAACACTTTATGGAACGGTGGGATCAAAGCCTACTTCAGGGCGCATGAAAGCCGCCGCCGTTAATTGGTGTCTCAAAGTGAGGACATGGGAGTTTTTGCCTGCAGCTTCGATTGTCTGGGCAATGCTGGGCCGACGACATCAATATGTGGCCCACCGTTGTGTTAACATTCAATCATCCTTTAGGGGGGCAAATTAGTTTGTTTGGGTTATCTCTGGATTCTTAGAAATGTTGATAAAAAATGTTTTTTTTTAAATCTGTAAAATACTAAACTAGTTTTATTTCCAGGTCGTATTTTGCCATGTAAACAAAACTATCTGCAGTATACAACACTCTATACCACAAATACCCATCATCTCAGACAGTGGGATCAAAGCCTACTCCAGGGCACATGAAAGCAGCTGCCGTTAATTGGTTTCTTAAAGTATCAACATGTGTCCCAGTGCTGTGCTAACATTCAATCATCTTTTAGGTGTAGGCCACAAATAGTTTGTTTGGGTTATATCCGAATTCCTAGAAATGTTAATATGAAAATGTTTGCGACGATTGACCCAGCATTACCAACATTGAATATTTTGCTGGGAAGAAGGTTAAGTAGTGATATTTCATTTGAACTATCATGTGCTCATGCCCATAAACAGGGAGGGGTGTCAAAATGAATGGGTGAGTTAGAAACCAGATCGCCCAGGAAGGCGGTCAAACGACCTTGACCTTCAAATAGAATGGGAGAGTTAGGGGAATAACACCCAGTCCCTGAAAAATCCAAAAGCCATGTATCTGCTTACTTTTGAAGTAAGCAGATACTGCCTTTTGACTTTGTACAGTGCTCTGTCAACCTTCACCTTTAGACTGGACCCCATTGTCATAAACTACATCCAGTCCAGCACGAGACGTGGACCAACATCGACACAACATTGGTTCAATGCCTTGTGTTTGATGGGTATCGCTTATCCGGCGATCAGCATCATATAACGCTGGCCCAAAGCTGATGCAATAATGGGTCAAGGTTTAAAACATTGCACCAGCACTGAATCACGACGGGTTTGATCTTTGACCCGCGGAATTAAGTCGGCCTACATCATAGTGACAATAATTTATTTTCAGAGAAATAATTCTTATCGCAACCCAGCAAACACGTTGCATTGAGTTGATGCTGGTTTGATCGTGAGGATAAGACGGGTCAACATCAATGAGCATACCGAATGAAGCGTTCTCACAACAATAAAGTGACACCGTGGGATGACACAAATTTGTTTTGTTTTTGTGTGTATCCCACACATCATGATTTATTTTTTTTCACAATTTTTTTATTTTTAAAAAGATTTTGATCAATATTGATAAAAAAACAAGGTAAACCGAACTGTATTATGTGTACTCCTATACACCTAAAGGATGATTGAATGCACGCGCAGCATTGTGTCATTATGTTGGTGCCGTCGGTTTGACATTTAGTCCTTCAGTTTAGCCCCCCTACGATGTCGTCACTTTAGGACACCAATTAAGGGTGGTGTCTTTCATGTGGTTTGTTGCAGACGCTAGGTTTTTGTGGCAAAAAATGTTGTATAATGCACTCACTCTTGTTTACATGACAGTATACAACTTGGTAATAGTTTAGTCTGTTTCAGTGCTTTTAAAATTTGTTTTGACTTTTTCGTATTTTTAGTTAAGATCAATATTAATAATGTTTTTGAATGGTATGATCTCACACAAATTGCAACAGAAACTATCCCAACTGTTTCATTGGCACCAAGGTGTCATGTATAACATAGAAAAAAATCCTAAATAATTAGAGTGGTAGAAAGTATTGAAATTGATAATGACATTTCCCCGCATTAGCACCCATGTTAAAAAGACTATGTATGGCAGTATGCATGTATTCTTATATGATGCCCAGGCAAATGGCTCGGAACAGCTCACAATCTAACAGAAACTTTGAATGTATACATGCAACATTCATGTGAAAGCAGTACAGTGCATCACCACAAATTAAAAATTATGTCAGCAGAATTATTGAAAATATAAAATAAAACAAAAAACACACATCTTTTTGTCTTCGTGATGCATTTTATCCGTGCTTAATATCAGTGTATGTACTATGATAACCTGTTGGTCCCTGCTAGCATTATCTGATGCCTCAGTCTGGGTGACGTTTTTCAATAAACGTAGTGACGATAATAGAGACGGATTGCACTGTTTTTTTTTCACCAGAATTGTTCTCACTTTCCGTTATATATGCAATAATTAAAACAATAACACAGTTTTTTTTTTACAAAATATGCGAATAATTGATGCACTTTGTAAAACACTGTTCGATCTTATTTTATTTTAAAAAGCATGAGCTTTCGACTGCAACGCAAGCCTAATCCACAATGTTAACAAATTTATCAGATTAGAATTTGATATGGCACTTTGAAAAAAAACGAATTTGTATTAAAAATATATGCTATATGCTCATATATAGAAAAGATTAAAACAGTGGAATACAGGGAAAATAACATAGGCATTCAAATCCAAAATAAAGGCTTACTTTTTAATTTTACATAGATTATATTCTGCTCATTTACGGTATCCCGTACGAGATGATGTTACGAAATGACAAGAGTTTCACAGAATAAGCTATATAAAGATAGATGACTACTTGAGCTTAGAAGGAAATAGAATACAAAAAGAACATGTTGTCCTATGTGACGATGATGTATATGAATATAACTTGGGAATCATCAGCGTATAAAGTAACGATAACAAACGGGGGAAGACGCAGAAGAAAAGAAGGAGATTGTGGTAGAAAGAGTAGCCACAGTATGGGAAATCAAAGAAAAACAGAACCGGGAGATAAATAATATTGTAACAACTCTGACGAAAGAAAACTAGATAGAACAATAAAGCAAATTGCCTGACAGACAAAGGGAGATAGACGTGTAGGCTCTACCACCATGAAGTAAGAAAGATAATCTATTCCATTAGCGGAAAAATAGCGAGGACAAGCGAACACGTAGAATAAAAGTAGAAGCATGATCGCAAATGAAAACAATTAAAGAAACATACAAATAAAAACAACAGATAACAGGAAGCGGCGTGACAGAAACACGTCATATATAATGTAAAAAAACATGTGACAGAAGAAGACGAAGAAAAATGTCAACTAGAAGTTGAAAAATAGAGTGGGCAGGAAAACTAGAGAGAGAGAGAGAGACATCATGTAGTTTCGTGAAAAAAGAGAGGCACTAAAAGGTTTATACCAGAACTTGTGTATAATCTCGCGTCAGCCCTCGCGCTGCGCGCTCCTATGTATCACCCCTTTCAGTACGTGGGCCATCTAGTCGCCACGACGGCCTAAATGGTGTACATAAAAGTACGTGGGCCTACTGGGCAACATTAGGCTACTACCAGTAGTAAGAGTGGTGACATTTTTATTTTATTTCCCAAGTTAATTAGCTGGGTAAGTAGCCTACAGTCTCCTCAATTATGTATTATTAGCGAGACACAGACTGCTTCGTACAGCAATGTACGTGAAATAACAAAAATTACATTTTACTAGAAAGCATCAAGGCATAACATATGCCTCTTGCTAGGGACAATACCAACGTGCAAAGCCTTAAGGCACTTGCTGCAGAACAGTATTGCCAGCTACCTGATGATGAAAATATGATTCCACAAAATAATGTTCGGCTCATCTGAAATGGGTGGTCTTTATTATCAAGCTGTAGGCTATTTCGGATTATTATTAATTATTATTAATTATTCCCAGCCATTCTGGCATAGACTACCATGACACAATATTTATACATGCAATATAGCGTGTGTTTGGAGGTAATCATGTTTTTTTTGAGAACCGACTTGTGATCACCTGGGAGCGATCAACTCTCACAAGAAGGTTCTAAGATAAACATAATTGCCCACAAAACACACTATTACCCACTATTACTATTATAACCATTTTCCAGTATACACAATGGCCATGTAGACCTATGCCTATATTTACACAAAAAGCACCAAAAGTATTAGACTATACTAGAATGACAATAAACAGCACAGGACCATCTGTCCTACATACAATTTGTGATTATTTACTCATCATTTATTACCATTCCACTACGAATCATAGCAAATCACTTTTGAAAGCTATTTATTTATTATTATTATGATGGACGTTATTATTCAAGGCATTTACATAGCGCTTCATCTCAAGTAATTCCACCGCCCCTATTATTTATTTTAAAAGTACAACAGTTACCCATGATGCACAATGTAGAATGTGAAATAGAATATGAATAGTAGTAGTAGGATACCCTGCCAAGGGAGATAGGCCTACTGACATGTGTTTTGAAGGGGCACCTTGACTCCCCTCCCCTCCCCAGCCCCTTGGACTTGAACCCCCTCCCCTTGAACCTTTTGGACCCCTAGGACCTGTCCCCTGTGTTCGATTAGATGTAATATGACTGTGTTTAATGGGCATATAATGACAATATGAGTTTAAATATTGATACCAGTGGGGTAATGTTATTTTTATGGTAAAAGTTGAGGGTAGTGTGTCATTGCATGTGAAACCACCTCATAATTATGACAATTAAAGTTGATCAATTTAAAAAACGAATAAGCTATTTGTGTGACATTATATAATAGGTGACACCAGATGTCAAACAAACAGTTATGACATGAATACTAAATTTTCAAATAGCTAATTCGTTTTTTAAATTGATCTACTTTAATGGTCATACTTATGAGGTGGTATCACATATGGTGTTACCCTGGAATACCTGTCCCAAATTTTATATGGACCTACATTTATTGTCATAATTATGGGGTGGCGTCACATGCAATGTCACACTAATATATATTGTCACTCAAATAGTAAATTTTTTTAATTGACCTACTTTAATTGCCATAATTATGGGGTGGTGTCACATTTAGTGTCACCTAATGTATATCGTCACGCAAATTGCTTATTTGTTTTCGTAAATGGTGCTAAATAAATATTCAATCGTCATGACACTGCCATCACACTTATATATATTTTCATGCAATAATCCTACTAACTTATGCACAATTTTAGGTCAGATTGGCGTTGCTAATATACTATGCCACACAATTTTACCAGAAAAAATACCATTAACCCTCTGGTATCAATATTCAAACTCATATTCTGTGAAACTCAATAGCCTTGACTTCCATTTCTTTCACCCAGATTTAGATAATACAATGAAGTATGTAGGAGGGGGTCTTACATAACATTATTCTCACCAAGTAGCCATTCAAAACGGTTTCCAGTGACGTAACTGCGTTTCACATAATTATCATTAGGGGGATGGGGTTTTAATATCAAAAGTTTGTCCTAGAAGCGGATACCCTTCTACTAACAGTATTTGTAATAATAAGTCAATATATATAGATAGAAATGATCAAGTAATAGTCGCTCATCAAATGAAATATTATACTTTAAAAAAATCTCTATGGCATCTGGGAGTAAGAAAATAACAACAAAATAAAAGCAACAAAATTGTCGAAACTGCAGAAAAAACCTTAATGATCTTATGTGGTGAAACGAATATAGACAATTTAAATGCTTTGATGTAAAAAATGACAATGATGAAGAATACAAAATTTCATAAATATCAAAGACAAGAGCAGCAGCTACATATATGTAGACCTATCCTGGTGTATGGGTCTCCAGTTGAGGAGGAGTAGCTTAATTAGGGCCAGTGGATTAGCGATGGCGAATAGTTGATAATCATTTAATGCTGATTATGACAGACCTAGATGTACCAGTTGTTTCATAATAATGATAATAATGATAAAAAGTATTTCTTCTAAAACGCTATTTCCACAAAACGTTGCTCGTATCGCTGTACAATAGAAGTTTATAAAAAATGTTTGTTTTTGTCTGCTGGGATGATTGGTCGTGACGGCTGTAGGTCATCGCTCGGACACTACCTGCACACAGAGAGACGCGTTAACCCTGAAACGCTGAATGTTTTTTATATAAACCATGGAGACCAAATGGTTTTATTTAATTTGAAATCATCATAAATGTCTTTGTTGGCTGTTTCTGATTCATTTCAATACATGTGTTACGGCTCTACGATCATTATAAATAAATTTACACTTACAGTGCAGGGATCGACTGTAGACGTCAGAATCTGACGTCTACAGACGTCAGATTCTGACGTCTAAACTTGGTCCCCGGGCTGTAAGGTTTAAACTTCAATTACCCACTCACATGCAATCATGTTCGGTAAAAACTGGCGAAGACCTCCAACGTGTGTGATATTTGATTTCAATTAATTTTATTATCTGTGTGTCCCCAAAAATTCTGTCTGTATACACTTTTTTCCAATTTCGTGAAAAGTCACAGTTTTGAACCTGAGCTGTCACAGAAAAAAAGCCGCAGCTCGATATTAGTTTTGCTCTCCAAATGAAAATTTGCGCCAGACGTAATAGATTTATCTTCATCACACGAAAGAAAAATGTTGATTATACACGAAGTTGTTATATATATACCACCGTGCAAAGCAAAAAAGGCAGTATATAGTTAGTTTACAAGTGAGCAGATACTGCCCTTTGGCTTTGCAGAGTAGTATAGGTCTATAGGTCCGTCACGCCGTAATCGGGGTCGTCCGTGATTTGCAGCATTTTTTCACAACTAATTAATTTTTGTTCAAGGTAGGCCTACTGTGACAAGCTTCGCGTGATAGAAAAACGTTATCAATACCGGAGCCAAATTTTCACACAAAATACTGGAATTCGGTAATAGTAGTAACAGTAATAGTATGGTATATCAAGGAACATAGAATTATATTCCTTGGGTATATGAATATAATATTAATAATCTACGCTAAAACTGCTAAAATCATCCTTTATTAAAAGCAGGAGATCCTTTACTAGCAACTAATTACCGACCAATTTCCCTCTTAACAAGTGACAAAAATATGTTTAGCCTACTAACCAACTATTTATCTCAGAAGAATATCTTGACTGACAGCCACATATGGTTCTCGTATGTATCATTCCATTCAATCAGCTGCTTTAGAAATAATGGATAGACTGATGATTTAAATGGATAAAGGTAAAACTCCATGAGCAATGTTTTTGGATTTTTCAAAAGCTTTTGTATACTTTAGATCACGAAATGTTATTATATAAATTGAAACATTACGGTATTAAAGCAGCCCCTTGGGATGCGACAATTTTCGTTTTTAATTCCGTACTGAAGTAGTGTATCCCACGAATCATGTTTTTATTTTTTTCAGAATTTTCATATTTTTACAAATATTTTTAATCAACATTTCTATGAAACCAGAAGTAACCCAAACAAACTATTTGTATACCTGAAGGACGATTGAATGTTTTCACAGCATTGGGCCACATGCTGATGGCATCGGCCCAGCGTTGGGTAGACAATCAGTGCTGCAGGTGTGTACTCGGGTGTCCTGACTATTAGACACCAATTAGCGGCGACTGCTCTGATCTAACCGTCTGATACGTGGGAATATGTGATGTAAAGTGCTGAATATTGCTGGCTTGTTTTGTTTACATGGCAATATACGACCTGGAAATACAACTATTTCACTCTTTTTCGGTACTTTAAAATTGTTTTTTGACTTTTTCGTATTTTCAGTTAAGATCAGTAGGCTATATAGCTTCATATGAATTAAATTGTCAAAATTGACAACATTGAAAATGTCTCATCCCAAGGGGTCCCTTTAAAGACAAAGCTCTGGTTTTATTTCAAAATTACCTCATAAACAGACGTCAATTTACTGAAATAGGTGGTCATAAGTCGCATCTGTTTCAAATTAAAACTGGTGTACCACAAGGCTAAATTCTGGAACTTTTACTGTTTTTAGTATATATCAATGATATTGCTTAGATGAAGTATTTAAAAACAATCATTTGTGCAGATGGTACAACTTTTATTGCCGATATAGACATTATTACGAAAAAAGAACAAGAGCGCAAAATAAACTGAGAATTTGATATAATTATTTTGTGGCTAAAATCAAATAAACTATCTTTAAATTGTAAATTTTTTAAATTTATTGTTTGCTATAAACCACCTTGGAAAACAGTTATCCCAGAGGTTTTAATTGATAACTTAATAATTTGTTGTGTTGATGAATTTTATTTAATTCTTTGGTACTTACAATTACTAAACTCTTGAATTGGAAAAACATATTAATACAATATCTAATAAAATAACCTAAATAATGGGTGTGCTAAATAAATTGAACTTTATCATACAAGATTATATTTTACTCAATATATACCACTCTTTAATTTTACCTCATTTAAATTATTGAATACTGGCCTGGGGAAATGATTCAAAGCAATTATATAAACTTCAAAAGTAAGCCATCTGAAAAATTATCGGGAGTCCCTATTTGGCCCAATCTGCTCCCATGTTTGCAAAACATAATGTACTGGAACCAAATCATCTAAAATTTTAAATAATTACATCGCTCATTATCTAATTATTTTTATCTTTTTGTATCTGCGACCGTCATAACATTTGAACACTTCAAACAAAACACAAATTCGGAAAAAATACGTCTCAGTATTGTTAATACCTTTAATCTTTCTACTCGAATCATTCCTAATAAAAAATATACACATTCGTTTACGTTTTTTTGTCACTATGTTAAAATATTTTATCTTGGCACGTATGATTCCACCTGCAATATTCAGAATTGTTTTATATGTAAAAAATTCAATACCCAATTTATTTCACACTTTAAATACTTTTACAGTTAGCCTTTTGGCTGCTGGCTCTGCAGGATGTGTGATCCATCACTGCTGTCCAAGTTTAACCCTTTCATCGCTCAGGTGGTCATGTTTGGACCCATGGCCAGCACTTCAAATACGTTTGATGAAACCCAACCCAAGTACACATTTTGACATAGGTTGGGGTTGGGCTTCACTGGGGTGTCACCCCAAGGTCATGACAAGGTCATCTCAAGGTCAGAGCAAGGTCAAATCAGCTTAAAATAGGTGAAAATAACCTATTTTTGTTGGTTTCGCTTCAATTCAGCTCTTTTGAGATGTCTATGGTGGTTGAAAATCAGCTAGACTCCAGCATGGAAATATAACAAAAACATCCAAGAGGTTAGAGGGGTAATATATCGGCTGGAGGGGTAATACCCCATCAAATGACCCTTATGCCACCCCTTTCTCATATCGCAGAAATGGACCAAAATAATTAACTCAACGATTGTCATGTTTGGACCAATGGCTACTACTTCAAATACACTTGATGAATCCCAACCCAAGTACACATGGTGACATGGGTTGAGGTTCGGCTTCAAGGGAGTGTTACCCCAAGGCCATGACAAGGTCATATCAAGGTCAAATCAGCTTAAAATTTGTGAAAATAGTGTATTGTAGTGGTTTGGCTCCAATTGTGCTCACCTGAGATGTCTATGGTGGTTGAAGCTCACTTAATCTCCAGCATGGAAATATACCAAAACACCCCACGAGGTTACAGGGGTAATATAATGGCACCAACGGATTCCCCATACCCGAAAACTTAGGTGTAGAGGCATTATTTGTTATTATATGATGACAAGTTACTAAAATATGGCATATTTTCACTTTACGGTGGCTGACATGACCTATGACATTGACCCATGGTGTGACCTTGACCTTGAATTACGAAAACAATTTCACCAACGCATTCCCCGTACCAGAAAACCTAGGTGTAGAGCCATTATTTGTTTTCATAATGATGACTGGTTACTGAGATATTGCGCATTTTCACTTTCTGCACTGGCCTTGTGGCCGCCATTTCGAATATGCAAATTAGATCCATTTTTTAGACAACACATTTCTGAAAACATTTTTTTGGTAATACTATGGACCCATGATAAAATCGCCATTCTAAAATATTTGTCTAGGTTGAGTGCTTTTTGGGGTTAAAACAAGAAAAATATTATATATTCTTTGGTTAAAATGACCACAGTATTGTTGGCAAGTGAATATACGTTTGCTGTCAGCGCCCACCTGTTATTTGTAGTTATAAATGCTTGGTAGGTTGCGGAAAACAATCGAAAAAACTAGCCACACAATGAACGCCAAACACGATCCGAAATTATTCCTATCACGTATGACAAGCATATACTTTTATTTTTATTATCATTAGCTTTTCATTACGGTGATACCCACCCTTATTTTGCTAATCTTTTCACACGTATATGTACGTGTTTAGCAACGTCATAAAACGTATATATACGTGCTTAGCAGTCTAAAGGTTAAATGCTACTTATATTTATAATATTTTATGTGTCATAGTTCGCCTTTTTCTGTTTATTTTGTATTCACACATTCATGTAAGCGACTACTTTAAAAGTCCTGATACCGGTCTCCAGCTAAATCATTTATGTTTCGTATTATTATATACTGTGTTTATATGGCAAATAAATGTTATATTATGTTATGTCAATATAATCAGAGAAAACCGGGGCTTACTGGGACACCGGGCAAACTGGGACAAGCCTCCAACAGGAAATTAGCGGAATTGACAATATGTTAGTTTTAAAAATAACAAATTCATATAGGTCTAATAGTCAGATTATCCTAATTAAAAGTTTTTCCCATGGTGAGTTCATTAAAAACAATTTTGCGGGGATACAAAATCAATATATAGGCCTACCTCTAGATTTGAAGGATACAATATTTGTGGAAGCAAGCTATTAATTAGCAGACAGTGGCCAACATGTTTCAGGAAGAGTAAACACATACACAAGCTATCGTGTAACAAGGACGACAAATACATTCTGCGTAAATGTAATGTAGCAGCATAAAAAAATATACCCGGGTAATCAATTGATAAAACTATTATATAGTTGAGTGTAAAAACTGAAAATAATTACTTTACGGAAACGTATAAATAAATTGTCACCATATAATATAGAACGCCATTTTAAGAAAACAGTGATTCTGGATTTACACTAAATAACATTCCCCTCAATTGATAACATTTTAAATATATAATAGTTAAATGTTTTTATGTAAATAAACATTGTGGAAAGACAATTTGACAATGTGATAAATAACATAAAACTCGAATCATTAGAAAAAGTGCATCGTATAACATGGACAAAATAAAGTTATGTCTCAAAGAAGAAAAACATTTGAAAACGTTTCCATTTGAGAGTTCTGTAGTGGTTATATTAGAGTGCAGGTGCATTAGTGAAAACGACATATGAACCTAGAATAAAATAGCACAAAGCTTTTCTTCATGAATGATACCTGGGTATTTAGATAAACGGATGTCATCAAAGTCCCTAAAATCCCCCCTGTGGCTAATAAACAAATCAAGATGGCCTCCATCACGGTAACGCATTTTTTTAAAACCTATACTGAAATTAAGTTAATTAAATAAAGGTTCAAAATAGTTTTCGGTGTCTTCACCAAGGATTAAGGCATTAGGAATACATCTAGATAATCAGGAACCATGTACAGTACGTCCTTAATTATTACTTATTATATTGACATTGATCCAAGATGGCCGCCATATAATTTAAGCATGTTAAGCGTTCTCTCTCTCACACAGTAATGAAAATAATCCATAACTATATCTCGCTGTTTAACTACAAAAAAGAAATCTAGAATCTATTCATACACCAGGATCATTGATTAATTAATAATGCCTTCATCTACATAAATCCAAATTGACGGCCATGTGCGAGCAATGATTCAAACCGTTTCAAACTTGTTTTCACATAAATATAAGTACTTGGATAGTTGTAGTACTTTTCGTCTCTACCTGGGTCAGCACATTAGGGGGTTGTCTGTTCCATTCTGTATGGCATGGTACGGAATCACCAGTCCACAACTACCACACTAGAGAAGCTGCAACATGCACGAGTCTGGTTATAATCTTCGGGTTAGATTCCTCGTGCAACAGAACTTGCGTATAGAGACACCAACAATTATTTTGTAACTGCAAATGAGATTAATTGTGTGTATGCATCTGGCTTTTCAGATATGGCGTTAGCATTGCTGATGTCGGCCATCCTGAATTTCTAAAATAAGCTACAAAGGAGACCTTTAGGGACTTCAGGTCATGCCCAGGTATCATTCCTGAAAACAGCTTTCTGCCATTTTATTCCAGGTTTAGGACTTAACCCAGCAGAAAGACGTTGAATCAATGTAGGTTTACCGTTGGTCCACCGTCTACGACGCTGGACCAATGTTAAACCGACATTGCTTCAACGTATTGTGTCTGCTGGGAATGCTCCTGCACTATTATTGGGTTTTGTATTTCTAGCCTGTTGAATTAGCCTTTGTCACAATAACCCGTATGAGCGCCTTACCAACGATTTCTGGACAGTTTAGTGCGCCCTTCTCCAGGCGATCGTAAGAAAAAACTTTCGCATCTCGCTCTCAATGCGACACAACCAGGCTGAAATTATTTCAAAATCTGTATTTTTATTTTGATCTCTTGTAATATGGCCAAATGGTGTAAACATGTCCATAGACTAGAGCTCCATAAGTTTTTTTTTAATTTTTGTGTTGCGCATTTACCAGTTCAGCGAGATATAAAGACAAATTCCCGATTTCTTATTTGGGACATGCATGTCCAAAATAAGAAATACGGGAATTTCGTCTTTATATCTCACGTAAATGCGCAACACAAAAATTAAAAAACTTACGCAGTTCTGGTCTATGGACATGTTTACATAACATGGTCAAAATAAAAATACTGATTTTTTTTATGATTTTAGTCTGATTGTTTCGCTTTAAGCTCGCAGCTACTGGTCTTGGACATACTTTGATATATTTTGGTCCAAAATCGCTGGTACGACTTCCATAGTGGACACTACTATGACCTGACAAGTATTTAGTTCTATGTTGAACATTTTAGTCCCAAAATGTGACTGAAAGTTTACAGCGGCGTCACGGCAGCAGCCATTTTACCCAGCAGCAATTTAAATTGCGTGAAGATCCCATGCACGCTAGGAGCTATTTTTATGTAAATGCGCGATAAAATGGGTGTTGTTTTCAAGACGTGATCGAGTATTAATACCACTTTGTTTGTGACTACAGGTACGTAAGGCTCCAGCTGAGCTATTCTGCTCTGCAAAGCCAAAAGGCAGTAGCTGTTCACTTTAAAAGTAAGCAGTTACTGCCGTTTGGTTTTGCACGGCAGTATTGTTCTATGACACACCAGCCAGCTCAACAAGTGTCCTCCGTCAATAATCCTAATAGTCAAAGGCACAAAGCAGTAACTGCTTACTTGAAAACTAAGCAGATACTGTTGCTTGCCTTTGCACGACAGATGACATGAATATCAGGTGCCTGTGTTCTGCATCAGGTGTTGATTCATCTCTCAAGGTCACCTAGCTTTCACGGAGACAAAGTGCTACTACCACGGTTACCTAGACAACCAGGCTTTTCCGTACTCCGATATAAGGTCAGGGTCATCAGCGTGCGCAGAGGCGCAGTGCGCATCCATCAAACATCCGGTGGACTCGGAAGGGGGAAGAGTCCCATTTCGTTATCTAATTAGCAACTCCTACTCAATGTCAAACATTTCAAATTCTAAGGGGAAGGCAGGCTAGTTGTTGTTCACTTTAAATACAGAAAAGTAGCGAATACCTCGATCATTAGGTTTCAAGGTTTAATATATCAGTTGAAACATGTTAAATACATGGCAAAATAATATAAATCTGTTGTTAGTCTGGTGTCTGACCCTTTCCAATGTAAAGAGAACGTCTTAATATAGATTTAGGTCCCGGATAATTATCATGCTCGTCTTGCATTGTGAATCAATACCGATTACATCCGACTAAAACTTGAAAATGACGACAGCCTAACCCGTCTTTATACGTATGTCAGAATCTTTTGGATAACTCCCGTGCATTTCCCTCCTTTATAGTCTAATTTGGACAATTGTGTCCGTCCTTTTTACTTTATACTAAAAGTTTTAGATATGACCAAAAGAAGGATGCACGGATCGCTGGCTAACACAGTGCTGTGAAGCAAAGCATGAACGGGATAACGCTATACCAAGAAAACACCGCGCTCGTTCAGATATAGTACAAATAAAAGCCACCTGGTGAATATAATTGTGAACTAAACAGTTGTTGAAGTTGAGTAGGCCTTTAATACCAATAATGTATTATTGAGCAAAATAACTAGATCTGTAAGCCGCAAAGTTAAAGTTGTCCTCATTAAATTCAAATATGCTGCTAGTTTGCACCTTTAAAAGGGTTGTATCTGCTCTTTAATACGTTTTTATATACGACCTTTTGATCGTTATAGTAGTAGTAATATAATATAACTTGACGTCACTTTTCGGTACTTAACTATGGTCATTTGAGTGATATTGTAAAACGGTAAAAAACAATGCAGTCCATTGATCAGTTGATGAGAAGAATGTACAGATGATGACGTGAGAGTGGGGTGATAGGGTATGGTGGTTATTGAGAGTGTTTTCCTTCACTAACCCGATAAGGGGTTCTGGGCATGTCTTGGTGATTTACCCCTATCACGACGCAGATGGTCAGAGACCTAAATAAATTTCAAATACTCTATTGCGAGTAGTAAATTAAGACCTTATCACGACCATCACCAGTTCTTGTACTTATGTGAGAGCTGCATTGGCTCCGCTGTTGAGTTAGAAACCAGGGCAAGCCGCTGGCAATCCGTCCAAAGATTATAGCCAGGTACATGGAGGCTTCAACTTCCCTTGGATAATTGCTGTATACTATAGTGCTTCCGTACCAATCCGTTTTAGATCCTGAGGAGACGATCAGATTTACCTGTTTACAGGTAAAGAGTGACAGTGCTCATTATGTGATATTTCCCACTTTCACTTGAAAAATGTCACACCCTTTCAACCATAAAATAGAAAAGAGACGAACGCTATAGATAATGTGTGAAATAAAACATTATTAGTATAATATCACCTCTTATGGTATGGAGTGCACAAGATCAGTACGGCTAACATTTCAAGTAATAAGATAAGATATACAATACAAAGGTGTGTGCCGTGGATTGCTGTTTTAGTTTTATTCAACGTTTTTCAACATGGCGGTGACTGAAAACAATCTCCAAGGTCCGAAAAGTGCCTGCCGATAACTTTTTAATGACGTTGCGCCAGATGAGCAGAGCATGCGATCCTCTGATCATGTAGCTGAAATGTTAAATGTTTTAATCAACCTGGCTATTGCCGACCTGATTAATTCAGGCTGAGTTTTAAATAGGACCGTACACATCTGAATTCCTACGTTTTTATTGGGAGAATCTTTAGCTGAAGCCTTCTTTTTCAAGTTCTGTTTCAGCCATGCTGGGGCTAATACAATACGTAATAGTTTAACCCTTTAACCGCCGGTGCCGCATATATTCGGGTTTTCATTTTTTATTAGCACATTAAGTACCACATTTTAAATATGTTAAAGATAAAATGTGACATCAATCAGCAAGATTTCAAAAGAGTTGACTTCGATTTTGTCTAATATGAATAATTTTCACTCACTTGAAGTTGTGGATCGCGTCAGCGAGACACAACTTCAATTGGGTGAAAATTCTAATTGAATTATTTGGCGGTAAAGTAACTAATCCTTATACAGATTAACTCATTAATCGCCGGTCACGAGTGTATTCGTGACATGTTAAAATGAAAAGTGACATTAATCAGAAAGTTTTCAAGATATATATCGTTGACTTTCATTTTATCAATTCTGAATAATTTTCATTCACTTGAAGTTTGTGAATCGCGCCAGCGAGTCACAACTTCAAGTGAGTGAAAATTCAAATTAAATAACTTGGCGGCTAACGGTGGCAAACGTCCCATGGAGCTATATTCTATTGAAAAAAGTCAAACATTTGGAACAGCTCATGCGATATAGGTGTGGTAACAAGAAGTACAGAATCATCTTTCGAGTTACATACTGTTCTGCAAAGACAAAAGGCAGTATAATGCTCCATTGTAAAGTAAGCAGATGCTGTCTTTTGGCTTTGCATGGCAGTATAGTGGCCCATCCACCGTGAAAGAGAAACTAACAAAAGCGAGCATTGACATCATATATACCAAAAGAAAACAATATCAACGCTATTAAGGCAACTTTTCAAAATTATTTTGCGGTATTATTTATAACGGGATGCCTGTCTGGCACTATACACTATACTTAAAGGTGATCTATCACCCCTAATATAGTATGAATAAATTTGTGACAAATAAATCAAAGTCGCCACAAGATGGGGCACAAGTGTTTCCTTATATGGGGTGATTGGCTATCATAGCCAATCACCCCATATAAGGACATAATTATTCCTACCATATAAGGGGTGATAGATCACCTTTAATATGTTCCCAGACAAGGAGCTGGACGTTGTTTACAGACGCGAGAAATTCAGACAGAATCGCGGCCTTGTTATAGCTGTTCGATTCGAATTTTGAAAAAAATTGTTTATATTTTCTCAACGTGACCCTAAACACTTATCAGAGGTGGCGCGCAGACGTTTTTTTCAGCACCGCAAATTGATTGTAGCCCACTAATCGGTCCAATGCCAGCGGGCAAACATCGAACTGGTGCATCTATAGCCCCAGTAGTGGCTGACCATGTGGTTGACACAGGGCTGAAATCTTAGCTAGTGCATCTAGTGTTTTTGTCTATAGACCGGCGACAACGCCAGCTAGTATTATTTTAACCCTTTAACCGCCGGTGCCGAATATATGCAGGTTTTTATTTTTTATTAGCACATTAAGTACCACCTTTCAAACATGACAAAAATAAAATGTGACAACAATCAGCAAGATTTGAAAAAAGTTGACCTCCATTTTGTCAAATCTGAATAATTTTCCCTCACTTGCAGTTGTGGATCGCGTCAGCGAGACACAACTTCAAGTGGGTGGAAATTCAAATTGAATAATTTGGCAGTGTAAGGGTTAAAACACTTATTGATGTAGGCCCTAGATGTACACGATGCATAAATAAATGGATTTGATATTTAAATATTCTCCACGCTGTTGAAAGGGAGAACACTCTTCATCTGTAGACGACCTTTATAGTCTACTGCACCATAACTGAAGATATATTGGGTCATTGACCTCAGCATTTTATTATACTGTTATAATTAGATCCTTATCGTTGTCAGATACTTCAGGTTCACATCCCTTGGTTAAAACTACCAATCGAGTATTTAATCCATATGTTATGTCGACATACGCTTCAGGCTACCAGCTTCTGGTTATAAACCGTGAGAGCTTATTAACCTTCAAACGCTGAGCACGAATATAATCGCTTGAATCTGTTTTATTAGCAGGTTAAATCACATTTATTGTGAATGAACATTTAAACATCTGGATTTGCACATTTTGCACGGTTATATTAAATAACATACTGGGCAAAGGGTTAACTTTAAAAGGACAAATTAAGATACATAACTTTTATTAACTTTGAATCTGCATTTCGTCACCGCGATCCACAGCTACATGTGGGGTAAAAAATACCGCAATTTGATTTTGCTAAATTCAACAGCTTGCTATTTTTGTCAATTATTTAAAGGTGATCTATCACCCCTTATATAGTATGAATAATTTTGTGACAAATAGATCAAAGTTGCCACAAGATGGGGCACAAGTGTTTCCTTATATGGGGTGATTGGCTATCATGTGACCCTCTGAGAGAATCACATGGTAGCCAATCACCCCATATATAATTATTCATACCATATAAGGGGTGATAGATCACCTTTAACCACTCTCCCTCTTCCTCCTGCAGAACCTGGTAAAGTGAAATGCCAGTAGATTCCACAACGACTGCTACAAGGGGGACCGGTTTTTTACAGGGGCAGTAATTCTGGTCGTTATAGTTTGAGCAAATTCGATTTATTTTTATCAACATCAAAATGATAACGCCGTGAAAAGCCAAAAGGCAGTAATTACTGTGGGTCGTCAACACTTCCTTTTTGGCTTTGCGGAGCAGGAATGGATAGCGGGTTGAAACGAGAAGGTATTGAATATTTCATATCCACCGAGACATTTTATGTAGGCGATATCTATTATATACAAGGACGCCGGCATTATATTATACACCACGCTGTTTACCGACCTTGATCCTATTTCACCACCTTATGATCTTTACAGGCGTTCGTAACTCTTTGTATCCTAAATGCACAATTATCCCTGAAGTTTTTCAGTCTTAATTGGCCAGTGCACTATGTGACTGAACCTACAGTGTACAATATGGGCAGCTGTGGCTACAAGCCTAAATAGTCCTCACAACACTGATATCAACTACGTTAGACATTATGTTTGTTAATTAGCACGTGGTCTGTATAACCAGTTGTTAAAAGTAAAATATGCCTTCAATCTTGAAAAACTAATATATGCTGGGACCTAAATTTCGCAAATCACACAAATTTTTGGTCACTTCAAGTTTAAGATAACGGTAGCGAGACACAACTTCAAGTGACTAAAAAATTTAAATTGAATAGCTCAGTGCTCTAAGGGTTAAGAATCATCAGTTATGACTTAACCCTTTAAACCCTCACGATGCATTAAAGCATGATTTTGCATCTCTGAAAATGACTTCATTTCCTAAAACCTGGGGGTTTCAGAACACAATAGTGCATTGAACTGTTTTGATGATATTTCATTTGTCACACACTTCAAGTCATCTTCAGCCACTACAAGACGAGAATTGCGACAGTAATTCGCGGCTTGTGGTGGATTGCAATGGTTATTTCAGGCTTTAAAGGGTTAACCCTTATGCCGCTAATCAAGACTATTGTCGTTTTGAATCCATATTATTAGAAATAATAATGTCGATATAGATGATAATGACGAATGTTTTTTTTTTTGAAATGAAAAATGGAAATAACTCAAAAGTCATGAATTATGATTTTTGTCAAAATTAGTCGATTTATGATGAGTAAATCGTTTTTAGCCCGCCTAATATTACAATTCTTTGTGCGCCCCCCCCCCCCCCCATCTACAACTCAGAGTAGGCCCTATACAACACGGCTGCAGCTGTCCTCAACGAGTCCAGCAATCATGATCATGATGATAACGTTATACACGCCTCTAACGGAGCGAACACATTGTAAGCAACAGGTTATCCAGATTTATTAGGCAAAAAACTATTTGTAGTGCATTATCGAAATATAAACAACTGTATTCTTATTTTTATTCTATCCACTCGCCAAGATTGAATTTGATCTTTGCCCATTTAGAATTTGAAATCTTTATTATATTATATTATAATTTATTATATTATATTATATTATATTATATTATATTATATTATATTATATTATATTATATTATATTATATTATATTATATTATATTATATTATATTATATTATATTATATTATATTATATTATATTATATTATATTATATTATATTATATTATATTATATTATACTATATTATGTTATATTATATTATATTATATTCTTCATGTTACTTCGTTTTAGTCAAAACATATTTCTTTGCCTCCCAAGGGTTAAGGTCAAACCGCTTTTCAGGAGAAGATAATATGATATGGCACGATGTCAAATGGTGAACGATTCACGATGTCCTATCAATAGTAATGAATAGGCAGCAAGGCCACATAACAGAGCCACTGATCAAATTGTCCAAGGTCAATGTGTGACAGTGGGGCGTTCTGATTGGCAGGTCCTTCCTCACGTGTCATCGCTGAAGGTCGCTCACCACCCAACTTTTGGTCGGAGTGATGCTGGGAACAACCTGAGTGAGTGAGTGAGTGAGTGAGTGAGTGAGTGAGTGAGTGAGTGAGTGAGTGAGTGAGTGAGTGAGTGAGTGAGTGAGTGAGTGAGTGAGTGAGTGAGTGAGTGAGTGAGTGAGTGAGTGAGTGAGTGAGTGAGTGAGTGAGTGAGTGAGTAAGTGAGTGAGAGAGAGAGAGAGAGGGTGAGTGAGAGAGTGGGTGGTGGTTGATTTGATTGATTGATTGATTGATTGATTGATTGATTGATTGATTGATTGATTGATTGATTGATTGATTGATTGATTGATTGATTGATTGATTGATTGATTGATTGATTGATTGATTGATTGATTGATTGATTGATTGATTGATTGATTGATTGATTGAAAATGAATAATTAATATCAATAGAAACATAACAGTGAATAATTATGATAGCATGGTGTGTGTGAATGAGTGAATTCGCCATATGACTAACACTGTAACAATGCAGTCACCACCGACGTCCTCACTCATCAGCGTTAATTAATATATTTTAGCCCATACTAATTTATTTAAACTAATGATTGACATAAAAACCTCAATCAAACAAATCGTTTTTCCAATCGCTTCAACGTCAGTATTCAAGTCCAAAAGCTAAAAAAGCGATTTCTCAAGTGTAAAACTGTTTTTGTTACATGACGTCAAGTCTTATTAAATGGAACTCGTACAAAGTCGGGTATTTGCCGGGCTTAGGTTTACTTAGGCGTTGTTTACTTCGTCCATCATTCCGAAGGACAACGGAATGAATCACGTCCAAGTCCCGTCGTCTTCTCGCGCCGGCGGGACACCATGTAAATATGTAGCTGTGAGCGTCCCGCGAGGAGACGTGAAAAGCGAGGACGAATTCCCAATGGCGAGCGACGTGGGCCAAGGTCGAAGTCACTTCTGAATTCATGACAGAAATGGTAATATCGTCCTGTTCTGGACAAGTGACAAGGTCAAGCTATTTCCACTTCCGTGCGCCGGGTTGGTTTAATGTTGGGCCAGCGTCTCAAACGCTGGCCCAACATTAAATCAACCCGGCGCCACCCTGACTTTTCATGCAAACTGCAGCACACCTTCGTGTTCCCACGTTGGTACACGCTCATGTCCTGAAGGTGGATTCTCATCAATCCGAAACTTTTTGACGAGCGTTTCAATTGCACCGACAGTATGTAAACGAAGGTGAATTTCGTGTTCCAGACATATGAAGAACGTAATTTCCACTGGGCACACGACGTTGTGTGACGTTGAATCAACGTCGCAATAACGTCGCAATAACGTCGCAATAACGTCGTGTGGCCAGGGGTGAACCTCTCAGTATGGATTGTTCAAATTTTCAGCCACTTGAATTCTTGCTGTGACGACTATGTGAAATTTACTCCATTCTGTGATTTTTAAATGCATGACATAGTCAATCCAGCAATTTGAACACATGGGTCTACTTCACTTTCGCGAACTGTCGCCCTACCTGTAAATGTGAATGAAAACACTGCAGCCAATTTTTTTCATCTATTCATTTATTTTTCATATATTTCTGTCGCAAGTCAAAATGTTATCCAGACTCATAGCTGTGTCAAGCGTGCTCCATTCATTTTGTAATATTTAGATACATGACATTGCCAATCCAGCTGGTTGAACACAAAATCCTAATACTACTTCATTTTTAAGAATGGTCGCCCGTATAAGTGTCAATAAAAACACAGTTGCCACTCTATTTCATCTATTTTGCATATATTTCTGTCCAAAAGTCGATAATATTATAATTATATGTAAAAGATGGTATGCTGCAAAGCCTAAATGCAGTACCAGTTTACTGATAAGTAACCGGATACTGTATTTTGACCTTGCACGGCAGGTCCTGTATGGTCAGCAACTAGACCTTGACCTGTCCTGTCTTGTAGCGTTGGAGGGGTAGTAGGGCTATGACATGGTATGGATACTACGTTAGAACATGTCCATCTGCAATGCCCCCCCCCCCCCCAGCCAGGAGCGGCATCCTGAAAGCGACCGGCCCAGATATGAGGCATCTGATCGGTCAAGATGGGCATCTCGACCAATCAGATGCCTCATATCTTGGTCAGTCACTTTGAGATCGCCGGCCCTGACCGACACGCTGGCATGTGTCGGCCTTGGGAATGAAATGGTGACACATCGTGTTGATGCCACTTTCGGGACTTAATTTTTGATAGTTCCTGAGGGGGGGGGGGTACGTACTGACGTCTGAATCACGTTTCGTTTTTTTAAACCAGCAATTCACTAAAAAAAAATTATAATTTATGAAAATAAATATATCACAAATGGAGTTATTTGATGAATAATCGTAAAAGTTACGATATATCGTAGGCTTCGGATTGGTCGAGATGGTCATGCCAGAGCTTGTGGTTCGTACACTGCTCTGGTATTCAGGTTTCAAAGAAACTAAACGTTTATTTCCTGCCCACTGGTAAAGATTCATTATTGTAAGCTGCCTCCGTGACCAAGACGTATAGCGTCCTCAGACCGCCATGCCTCCAATGTGGAGTCATGTGTCCGGTGTGCTGCATTGGATTTATCTCACTATCCTCAGGAGGTTCTCCTGGGCTAGCCTGGCATGTATGTGTGCAAAATTGGTCGTCCATTCATTCATTCATTCATTCATTCATTCATTCATTCATTCATTCATTCATTCATTCATTCATTCATTCATTCATTCATTCATTCATTCATTCATTCATACATTCATTCATTCATTCATTCATTCATTCATTCATTCATTCATTCATTTATTCATTCATTCATTCATTCATTCATTCATTCATTCATTCATTAATGCATCCATTCTTTCATTCATTTATTCGTTCATTCATTCATTTCGTTCGTTCGTTCGTTCATTCGTTCATTTTATTCATTCATCCATTCATTTATTTATTCGTTCATTAATAATTTATCTGTTCGCTCGTTCGTTTGCTCGTTCATTCATTCACTCATTCATTCATTCATTCATTCATTCATTCATTCATTCATTCATTCATTCATTCATTCATTCATTCATTCATTCATTCATTCATTCATTCATTCATTCATTTATTCATTCATTCATTCATTCATTCATTCATCCATTCATTCATTCATTCATTCATTCATTCATTCATTCATTCATTCATTTATTCATTCATTCATTCATTCATTTATTCATCCATTCATTCATTCATTCATTCATTCATTCATTCATTCATTCATTCATTCATTCATTCACATGATCTAGATACGACCCTGTTAACTCGTTATCGCTGGTAATATTTAACAGTGAACCATTGGCATCGGATTTAACATTAGTCCGATAAGCTTTAATATTATATGTTCAATAGTATGCTTAATCGCTGGTTATTGATTGCAAGTTTATCATGTTTATGACTCGTGTTGACATATAATACATTGATACGCGGGGGTATTGGTATTTTTTTCAGGTTAGCTAACTTGGAAAAAGTTCCATTTCTTCTGAGTTTCAGTGTATTGTCAAACATTTGCAAATGCCCGACCGCTCCACATACACAATGTTATAAATTCTATATTTTAAAGTGACTTATATAAGTGACTAACACATTCAAGTCACTATTATAAATATCGTTATCGGTATCCCAGCAGACAAGAAGTGTTGGTTTAACTTTGGTCTATCGTCTACGACGCTAGAACAACGTTAAGCCAACATTAACGTCTCGTGTCTGCTGGGAGGCCTATATAAAGCCATGCTGACTATTATATTATGTTCGTCAGTAAATGACCTTCAAGTGATAATTCAAGGTGAGTGACATTTATCGGCCTTGTTACCAATCAGATGCTGAATGAATACCGCACAGTGAATGAATACCGCACATAAAATGCGTGGTATTTACTTCATGGTCTGGACCCTTAACCCTAGCAACGCTGAAATATTGTTGTAAAAACCATGCAGACCAAAGGTTTTTTCTTTTTAAAATCATCATAATACCTATGTTATGGGTCTACGGCCATTAAGAAAATCAGGAATCGCCTTTAGACGGCAGTTGCCAGATTCTGACGTCTGTCAACGTCTTGCGTCTGCTGGGTAATTCCCGCTCCCGTGTTTTCTTAATCAGACATACAGAGTGCGGCACTTGAATCACTATTTGCCAGAGTCCCCCCGCCCCTTTAAACATACAAGAGAGCGACATTGTCCAAATTGGAAGCGTTTTTACACTAATAACCCTTTCGGCGGTTTAAAAGAAACAAAAATGTTTCTTCCCCATCCACGTGTGAAAGTCAGTATTGCGGGGAGCCTCCATGACCGAGAGGTAGCGTGCTCGGCCTCAGACCGCCAGGGCTCGAATTTTGAATCCTGTGTCTGGAGGACAGTGACATCTCAATCATCTCACCATCCTCAGGAGGTTCTCCTGGCCCAGTTTAGCCTATATGTGCACAAAGGTGGCCTAAAGCCCGATTCATTTCATTTTTTTGCGTCTGCTGGGTAATTCCCGCTCCCGTGTTTTCTTAATCAGACATACAGAGTGCGGCACTTGAATCACTATTTGCCAGAGTTCCCCCCCCCCTTTAAACATACAAGAGAGCGACATTGTCCAAATTGGAAGCGTTTTCACACTAATAACCCATTCAGCGCGGAGATCGACTTCAGACGTCAGAATCTGACGTCCATAGACGTCTCAAGTAGGTCCCCACGCTGAAAGGGTAAACATTTATACATGGCCGTAGGCCCATAACATAGATATTCAAATAAAGCGTAAAGAGCCAACTATAAGACATTTGTGATGATTTCAAATTGAAAAACCCTTTGTTCTCTCAGTTTATGTAGACGTATAATCTGACATCTTAACTTGGTATCGGCGCTGAAACTGCTAATAAAGAGGATTACAAGCTATTACAATCGTGGTTGGCGCATAAAGGGTTGATTATCAGGCAAAAACTAGAAATAAAGCGTAGCGAAAACGGATGCATCCCATCAATTCTTCAACCCAACAGACACAAGACCTTGAATCAATATTGGTTTAACGTTGGTCCAAAGTCGTAGACGCTGGAGCAACGTTAATCCAGCATTGGTTCAACGTCTTGTGTCTGCTGGGATTATTTGTAATGAGGACAGATTATACAGAGAATTAAAACGTAGACTTATACCAACTTATAATAAATATAACAGAAATAATACAAATGTAACAAAAACATGTCACAAAAATGATAGGCCTTAAAAGTTGCCAATATTTTTTTTAAATCAATGAACCGTGACCAAACAATTTTCATTTCGAGGCCAAGCAAGAAAGTGCTGCCCCAGCACGGTATACTACGTTCTTATTAAAAACGAGTGCCGAAATAGGGTGGTGATTACCTGCTCTCGACATGTGACAGACTGAACCAGTCTTTTAACCTAAAGCGCTTAGTTAAATAATTTAATTTTTCACCTACCCACAACTTAAAGTGCATGGGAATTACTCCAAACATTTGTACGTGTTGATGTTTAAACACGTATTTTATCCACAACAACATACATGTGCTAATAAAAAAGATTTAAAACGACTTTAGTCGAGCATAGCGGGTGGAGGGTTAACCCTTACACCGCGGGGATCGACTTTAGACGTCAGAATCTGACGTCTGTAGACGTCAGATTCTGACGATTAAAGTCGATCCCCGCACTGTAAGAGTAAAACTATTTATAATGGCCGTAGAACCAGAGAACCATCACATGGTACTCAAATGAATCGTAAAGAGCTAACTAAGAGATTTATGATGATTTTAAATTGAAAAAACCCGTTTGGTCTCTATGGCTTATACAAAAATAATTCAGTGTTTCAAGGGTTAAATGCTAGAGGGTAAAATTATAGTCTACCGGTGCAAAGGCGCATATATACAAAATCATCAGTGATTCCGACTATAGTGTGTATCGACGTTACATTGAAAAGAAGTGCAAAATGACGGATATTTTCATGAAAACCACTAAAATTTGAATACAACTATTGGAAAGGCCGGAAAGACTAGTGTATACATACAAAATCACGAGCAAATTGAACATCGCGTTCACAATTTCTTGTGAGCGGCGGCGACTGCTAACTATTGAACACATACAGGCATCCCGGAGTTGGGACTATATTACCTTCGGAATCCTTGTTTGTGAAAGTGTAGATATCCCGGAAGTGCCTGGAAGGCATGATGGGTGGAGATTGTGAGATTTGAACATGATATGTACCCTCTTGGCTATGAAAAGGCGTATCTGTCACTTGACATCCAAGGGGACAATTATTATTGGTGATAAATGTTGATGCGATATTAAAAAAATCAAAGACTTGTCTACAGGCTCTTATAACACTTATTTAACTCTTTCAACGCAGAAATATTTTTGTATAAACCATGGAAACCAACGTTTTTTAATTTTAAATCATCATAAATGTCTTAGTCAGCTCTTTCTGCATCATTTGGATACCTATAATATGGGTATACGGCCATTATAAATACTTTAATTATGTCAGTGCGAGGACCGTCAAACTATTACAATCGTCAGAATCTGACGTCCGTCTGAAAAAAAATATTCAGCTTTGACAAAATGGAAGTCAACTATTTCAAATCTTGCGGATTGATGTCGCGTTTTATCTTTGACATGTTTAAAATGTGGTAATTAATGTGCTAATAAAAAGTATAAAAAACGAACTTAATTGGGATCGACTGTCAAAGGTGTAAAGTGCTGCATCAATAATATTTGCCACTTTTATAATTATACATTTAGAGATGCCTTCACTGACAAAATCGTTAAATTTAAATAAATAAGAAATAATTATACCATTAAATCTGTTTTAATTTACTATGTTTGATATCTGCACATGTATACACGACGAGTTAGAGTTAGAATCAATATTTTTGCTGTGCAAAGCTGTGCAAAACTGTTTAATAATGCATTGTTTGACTCCTCCCTCCGCACTAGAAGGCGGATACCATGTTGTTTTAATGCTAACCCATCGTCTCCGCCGTTGGCCCAACATTAAAATAACAATGGGCAACACCTCGTGTCTGCCGAAGTAAGAAAACAATGTCTACCTAAATATTGTCACCAACGATCGAATGTGTTGAAGTCTCAGAACATTATATCATGTCAAAATCTAAATGTGATTAAACGAGAATTATTGGTTCAATATTTAATCTTTCATCATTTGTTATATTTATATTTGAATTTTTGTCGCTTACATTTTTTTCTGTTTTTGTTTATACTCTTGATAATGATGTGTATTTAAAATGTGTTTATTGTATTATTTTGTATAATTATATTACGCTCCATGCCACCCGACCGGGGCTTGAATAAATGATTGTCTATTCTGTATTGTCTATTGCTAATACGTCATTTTCACCACCCACTCATATTGCTTGACAGAGAGATACACAAATCTGATATCACTATAAGCACAACACATTTGTATAACATTGATACCATGTTGGCCTAACGTCTTCGACGTTGGGCCGACGTTGTGTAAATGCTATACAAATGTTTTGTGCTTTCTGAGATACTAGGATCATCAGCAGGAGACGCTTACCCGATGCTGGTTTGATTTTGACTCACCGTCTACCTGCGCTGGCCCAAAATTAAGGTAAACATTGAATTTAATAAGCGTTTCGTGTTTATTTGGATGTCTGGCCTTCGGGGAATGTCGCGACGAAGTATTGATTTTGGCGATGAAGAAGATCATTTGCAAAGAACGCTGAACCACCTTGTTTCCTTTTCGCAGATATGCGCTTTGTCTTGACATCAGCAAGACTTCCGGTGTTGCATCGATTCAAGGATTGCGAAACAGGATACCCGAAGGACACACGTGGAGCACATCCAGGCTCTGGTATAAGCCTAATAATGAGAGTTTTGCTATTTTGCTCTGAAAAGCTAAAAGGCAGTACCTGCTTACTTAAATAGTAAGCATTTACCACCTTTTGACATGGCACAGTAGACTTCAAGGGTGGTTCATTAGGTTAAGCTGTAGACACGTGGACTGGTTGTGCAGGATTTTCAGAGAAATACCATGTTTGTCCCCTCTCTATATTGTGACATTGTTTAGATGTTGTGTCCTTGGGCAATGCACTTCATCCCCACATGCTTCACTTTACTCAGATGCAAATGAATAACTGTATAGGTCAGAGATATCAATCTGCACGATGAGTTCAATGCACCGAAATATCAGCGGGTAAAATGTAATGTCGGCTGATTTTCAGACTTGATATCATTCAGACCATAAATCTGAACCTTTAGGTTACCTTTATGTAGGAGCCCAATGTATGTCAAATTAAAGAAATATCACACAAGAAGCAAAACAATCATGAGCATCAAACAGATAAACATATATCAAATGGGAGAGATACTAACAAGGGGCCATATTCTTGTACAAGTTACGATATATCGTAGGCTTCTGATTGGTCGAGATGGCCATCTCGACTAATCAGAAGCCCTCCCCCCCCCACTCTGAAAGAACCCTTCATCAAAACTTAAGATTTCACACTTTTCATATGAATCATGAATGTAAATTTTGTATACAGTAATTACAAACTGCCTTTTGATTTGGAAGCCAACAAAATGGGTTAATGATATCTAGAGATAGGTTTAAATGTGGCCTATCTGGGTTAACTGTTAGCGTTGACCGCTGCTCGCTGCGCTCGCAGATACGTTGTAGACTGAGGTGCGACTAATTTCTACTTTTCCTATGTCTATGATGTTCCAGTATATACATATAATTATTTACTTGTAGTAATGTAGGATTCTGGCCCATGCTGTAACTCTGGCGGGGTGGATCGGGCCGGGAAATGGAGCATATAGGCTCGCATGTACTAAGCCTATAAACATTCTTAATTTACAATTATTCTTTACAATTATTCTTGAGAATATGGAAGATATCAACCGAAGCTCATATTTTCAAAAAAATCTTCCAGACAACTTATCAGTAAAAATATTTTTGTTACTAAAACGCTTAGCAACCAATATAGCAAGGGTATTATTTGCAATTCCCAGTTCCATCTCACCCTGACAATTGATTTAAATGGCAAGATGATGAGGCCTGCTGCCGGAAATTATATTTACCATTTTTGTTTTAAACGCATTTTCAACCCAATAATAGGTTTGGGCAACGTTTTCTAATGCCTACCATTATTATATTATAGTGTTATATTATTTACCTTGATCAGATGACATATGCAGCTTATATTCCATGGTTGTTTAATGTATCAATAATACACTAACGTTACACAAACCCTGAAATAATTTGACTTGTTTTCATCCAGACCTTTCAAAGTCATATAGCTTGGTAGGCTATATACATATAAACTAGCACAATGAGGATCGATATGCGTATCTAATAATCAAAATTGATAAGTTGATTTTAGGGCATTTTAATTTATGAATGACTAAAAATCATAGCAGGCCTACCTGCATCGAATAATTAGGTGTACAACAGGTGAGATTACGTTGATTACGTTACAGGTCACTTATGCTATAACTGTTTTGTCATGGTTTACACAGAAATGAGTTGGGCATTAGTTATTCCAAGGAGGTCCATATAACCTCCTTGGTTATTCATATTAATTCAAGCCACTGTGCCGCACATACAAGCTAGCTTGGCCAGTAGAATTTTGTGAGGATGGTGCGATAATCCAGGTGACAATGCTCTCCAGGCATGCACAGGATTCAAAGTTCGAGCCTTGACGGCCTGAGGCTGGGTGCGCTACCTCCCGGTGAGTGACAAATGCTTCCCACCATACTGAATATTTACATCTATAAAAGCTTATGACCATGTGGCTGAGTATAAAGCTTATCATAAATATATTTGGAATGTATCGTGAGTTGACCAATATAAGTTATCTCTACGAAATGATGAGTGCATTAAGATAATAGATCATTTGACATTAAATGCCACCTTCGATCGATCAAGTGATCAAGTGATCATAGCTCATTCAAAATCTGATCAATAATGCATCTTTTGGTATTCTCAAAAAAGTCAACATCAACACCAACAACAGCTCAGAGAAGCAAATGCCAACCAATGCCTGGTTTGATTCCGAATGTAATAAGCTTAGAAAAACTATAAATACTTATGCTAAGCGAGCTAACCTAACAGAAACAGATAACAATTACTACCATACCTTGTGCAACGACTACAAACGCATGATTCAAAGAAAAAACGAAACTATAATACAAACTTGAAATTAAACCTTGAAAAGATGTGTAGTAATAATCCTAAAGATTATTGGGGTTTCTGGAAACGTCTGCAACGTCAAAACCGACGCGATACAACAATTGAATTACACCAATTTTATGATTGTTTCTTAAAACAAAGTGTGCCACCTACGGGCCAAAACGCTGGTATGAAACTCAAAAATATTCAAAAAGAAATACCTATCGATACAAAAAATATGACATATCCAATGACATTCTCAATGGTAAAATTCAAATGGACGAAGTAGAGAAAGCTCTAATTAAAATAAAAAAAGGTAAAGCATCGGGAATTGACGGAATTCCGATAGAGTGTTACTCTTCTGACATAAAATATTTTACACTTTTACTGACAACTTTATTTAATACCATTTTTGCTTCGGCAGATTACACAAAAGACTGGGCGTAGGGGTTGATTTACCCAGTTCATAAAAAAGGAGATAAATCAGATGCACAAAACTACTGAAAAGTTTCTCTGATTCCCTCTCTTGCTAAAGTTTTTGAATCTGTACTAGAAAATAGATTGTCATACAAAAACTTGTGCTGTGACGATGATCCCCTACAAAGAGGCTTTAAAAAGGATTGTAGGACATCAGATAACTTATTTGTGTTATACAATCTCGTCGAAACGCAAAAATCACGTGAAAAAACGCTCTACGTTTGTTATATAGATTTGACCAAAGCTTTCGATTATTTAAACAGAGATGCACTTATCGTGAAACTGCAGCAGCGCAATGTCGACGGAAAATTTCTGAATACAATCAAATCTATGTTTCATAAATTTAGCAGTCGAGTTAAATGGAATGGAAAGATTAGCAAGCCTATTAACAACCGATATGGTGTTATGCAGGGAGGTGTATTAAGCCCCAAACTTTTCAACGAATTTCTACAGGATCTCAGAAAATATTTAAATCCCAAATATGGTCTTAAGATTGGAGACTTATACCTTGCGTATCTCCTATTTGCAGACGACATAGTCCTCTTTTCAGAATTTGCGGAGAACCTACAGGCACAAATTGAATTATTTTATAAGTATTGTGAGATTTGGAATCTAATAATAAGCATCGCTAAAACAAAAAATGTGATATACAACCAAATATATGCCAAGTGTAGTAATAATAAAAATATATTTGTAAAAAAACATTCGTATCTGGCTGAACAAGCCCGGAAAGCAATTTTCACAATAAGAAATTACAGTCACAGCTTAGGACACCTTACTCCTAAATTATCTTTAAGAGTATTTGAAGCGCAAATAGAACCCATATTGATGTATGGTAGCGAGGTACTATTTATTGGTAAAGAAATATCTGACTTTGAGATGGTTCATTTATCATTCTTGAAAAATATACTGGGAGTCAAACAACAAACCACATCAGTTACTATTTATGGGGATACAGGACGATATCCCCTCTTTTTAAAACAACAAATTCTAGCGTTGAAATACTGGATTCGCCTGATCTCCTTGCCTAAAATGAAATGAAATGAATCGGGCTTTAGGCCACCTTTGTGCACATATAGGCTAAACTGGGCCAGGAGAACCTCCTGAGGGTGGTGAGATGATTGAGATGACACTGTCCTCCAGACACAGAATTCGAAATTCGAGCCCTGGCGGTCTGAGGCCGAGCACGCTACCTCTCGGTCACGGAGGCTCCCCACAATACTAACTTTCACACGTGGATGGGGAAGAAACATTTTTGTTTCTTTCAAACCGCCGAGACCGGGAACCGAACCCCGGTCTCTGGCGTGAAAGGCAGCGGTGCTAACCACTACCCTAGGGCCCCCGCCCCCTTGCCTAAAAGCTGTTATTTGAGAATCGTGTACAACTCACTGGAGTCTCTTGATTTTATTGGTGAGACAAATTAGTGCTCTGACATCAGGTCATTATTATTCCGAACAAACCACTGCGATGTTTGGGAAAATCACAGAGTCGAAAATGCCAATCGTCTCATCAGACAAGTTAAATTATGTTTGATTAATATATATAAAGCTGATTGTTCTAACAAAGCCCGAAACTCCATAAACTTGCGAACGTACATAAAGTTTAAATTCGACCACTCGCTAGAAGAATATCTGTTTTACATCCCCGACACAAGGTGGATAAAGGCGCTATCAAGATTGAGAATGAGCTCACATATGCTAGAAATTGAACGAGGAAGGCATGTCAAGCCGCAAAAAATACCACTAGAACAGCGCACATGTCAAAGATGTACATTAAACTCTGTTGATGACGAAATTCATTTTTTAATTACTTGCTCTCACTTCGCTACGCAGCGAACTAGTTTACTTGCCGAAAGCAAACTACTCAACAGTGAATTTGACTCACTCTCAAACGACGACAAATTTATATATATCATGCCATCTACACATCAACCATTAGTAATATGCTTAGCAAAATACACCTATAGCTGTTTTCAAACCTTAAGCGTGTCGCGTACCTCGGCTTTATAAAACGATTGGGGCGTAGGATGACTGGTGCGGATGGTGATTCTTCTAATCATCCACTCATGAAATCATCCATGCTGTTGGGGGATCACCACTGTGGTACCAGCGACTGGTGCGGCTGGTGATTCCTCTAATCATCCACTCATGAAATCATCCATGCTGTCGTGAGATCACCACTGTGGTACCAGCGACTGGTGCGGCTGGTGATTCCTCTAATCATCCACTCATGAAATCATCCATGCTGTCGGGGGATCACCACTGTGGTACCAGCGACTGGTGCGGCTGGTGATTCCTCTAATCATCCACTCTTGAAATCATCCATGCTGTCGGGGGATCACCACTGGGTATCAGCGACTGGTGCGGCTGGTGATTCCTCTAATCATCTTGGTGTTTCGAGGTGACGTCAGTCAATGCATTTTTTAGATTGTTTTTTTAACATGTTCAATGTAACTAATATTATTAATTTATACATACTCTCACTCATTATGTAATTACTCGGTTTCTACGCTTTCCAGAGGGTTTTTTTGCTATATGCAGTAGCTATTTTATCTCTGGTTTTGGTGCGGGAAACTTAAAGATATCATGCCGCCAATGCTGTTTAACTGTAGGTTATTTTAAGTAGTTATCATGCATATTTTATTTTATTTAACCTGTGCTTATTTTAGTATATAATGTCGTTTGATTTTAACATGTTTCAGTTAACTTAGCATGCATATTTTACCGAACTAATCCTGTTGTATATAGTCTTGTACATAATGTTCATTTTAATGACGCATAAGTCTGCATAGACTTACCGTCGTCAATAAATATCTATCTATCTATCTACAAGCGGACAGGAAATAAGTTAAATCAAAGCATATCATTCTCACATGATCCATGTGCGAAAAAAAATGTTTCTTTGAAATCCAAATTCTAGGGCTGAGACAAACCCGCAAGCTCCGTTATGCCAGACTTTTGTAGCTACTAAGTCCCCATCTATTGTCATATTTAAGTGTTATTCTTTTAAAAAATACATGTATACTTTTTGTGATACCAAAATATTGACAATATTATGGTTGAAAACCTCTCATAATTCATTAAAAAGCATCCCAAAATCAAAAAAATATTGGGGGAAGCGTTCTCGGAGAAAAGCGTTTCCGCCTTCGACGCAAACGCAGCGCGCCGCTTGGCTCGGATAGTAGGACTACACAGTCATATCAATCCAGGTTCGCCCCCCCCCTCACATGCATATATCTTCCTACGCCTATGGTAACTTATACAGAATACGGACCCAGGCTTCAACTATCAAGCTGTGTGCGGCAATACTCAATAAATGAGTGGAGATTATGACCAGCAGTGATGACTTACTTTCCAGGCATTTTGGTGAAATCCAAAATATAACTCTCTGCCACTTTGCACACTGGATTGTAAAGTACATCACGATCTTTTTTTAACCAGATAATCCAGAAAATATTTCAATAGTCCACGCTATTAAAAAAACGCTTCAAGATCAATATGTACAAGAATGGGATACACGTATTAATAACTCTTCTAAATGTGTGTTATACAGGACTTTTAAACGGAATTTTATATTTGAAAACTATCTTATTACATTATCACCATATAATATAAATTATTGTGTAAATTTAGAACTGTTAACGATAAACTGCTAATTGAAGTTGGACGGTATAGTGACCGCTCAAGATTTACCCGAAATTTGTGATAAATGTAACATGGAGGAACTGGGTGATGAATTTTATTTTCTCTTACAGTGTCCAAACTTATCAGATCTCAGAAAAACGTTATTACCTCTGTATTGTCAAAATAGACCTAACCAGAGTTGGTTATCAATTCCAAATTCCATTCAAATTCCTTTTTATCAATTCCTGAATCAATTCCAATTCCTTTGGTTTTAAGAAAAGTCAATTCCAATTCAATTCTAATTCCTAAAAAGTCAATTCCTTATCAATTCCACCCAAGAAAGAGATTTTTGATACACATAGAACAGCTGTATAATAACTTGATATAAAATATTAACTCCTGATATAAAATGAAATTATTTATTATCTTTTAAACATATTTAAACATGTTACACTTGCTAAACTTTAATATTAGTCGGGTGGAGTACATCTTTAATACCTGATGACGGAGTTGTACTCGTGTGGACGCGGAGTTAATTGTGAGGGCGTTATTTCTATAGGCTAACTGTTACTCCACAATTGCCATCAACGCGGCAGTGTAATTAACACAATGTCTCGCGACAAGTCGTGTACCAAGTCTGACCCTGTTGAGGCTACGGCGTGTCGATCCACACCTCACTCAAATAAAATCGCATAAAAAATAAACCAACGTAGGACCTATTTTCGTAGTTCAATTGATACAATTATTCATATAATTTATTTTCCGATTTAACTATTTTTCAATATCTAATTCTAGCGTGTGGCGATTAAAATATACCCAAAGAAAATATACCAGAATAACCTCTAGGGCACAAAAGGCATATTAGCGAAGTAATCAAAGGTTCAATTAGAGCGCTTGGCTACGTTGCATAACGTTCCTTCCTACTAACACTGGATGTTAAGCCAATGTTGCCTTAATGTTGCTCCACCGTCTTCGGCGCTTTCCCAATATTAATTCAGCATTGGCTCAATGTCTATTGGAAACTAATCCGCTTCAAGGTCCCGATATTTCTTTTGTTCTACCAACTTGAGGGACAAGCGATAGTTATGTTCTAAGCCATTCATTCACCTAAGTCTAATTATGACGATTGTTTTATAAACTATACTAAGACGTCCAAACGACAAAAATATAACAAATACGAGTACTAAAATTATGCCCATGAGACAAGCATTACTTTTTAAATACAAATGTTAAAAAATATCAATCAACATAGATTAGGTAAAATTATACTGCAATGACAAAAGTGATGATCACTCATGCGTTTAATAACGCTTAAAAAATAAACATGGATAAAAAATGTCAATTCCTATATTAAATCCAGGCATTTTTAGGCAATTCCAATTCAATTCCAATTCCTATTTTTATCAATTCCAATTCCTAGTCCAATTCCTGGAATTGAGTCAGGAATTGAGCTCAATTCCCATTCAATTCCGGAATTGACCCCAACTCTGGACCTAACATATACACAAATTTGAAAGTGTTATGTCCTGTGATGTAATTGCTATTAATTTAAAACTAGTGCGCTATATTTGTTTTGCATTTAAAAGGTTTAATATGTATATCTGGTGTATTTGTTTATTTAATTAATATGCCTTGCAGAGCTACCATGTGACAGCATTGTGTCCTGACCTCGGTCTGCAGCCAGCGTGCGCAGTACTGAGGTGAAGCGACACAATGCTGACACAGAAATTTAACATAATCATGTGATGTGTTGTTTAAATATGCAATTATAATGATTATTGTCATGCATATTTAAATGCTATATAACTATTCCAATTAATCTGTCTTACGTGTAGTCATCAATTTATGATTGACTTTTTTAACTTGTTCAAATTTTGTCAAATTCGTTTGTCATTTAAAAGATGTAATATATATATTTTTTTTGTTTTATTTCTATATTTGAATAGTATACCTTACAGAGCTACTAGGTGACAGCATTGTGTCCAGACCTAGGTCTGCAGTCAGCATGCGCAGTACTGAGGTGAAGCGACATCATGCTGTCACAGGCATTCAACACATGTAATGTGTTATTTAAATATGGATTTATAATTGTTATGTATATTCAAATAATATACCTTTTGATAATTAAACTGTTTGACTGTTATTCAGCAATATAATATTAGCTTGAATAACTTGTTTGAATGTTGTTCGATTGTGATTTTGTTTGTGCCCCATGCTTTTATTAGGCCAGGGTTAATACCTTTTTTGTATCCTTTGTATCCTTTGTACTCTGTCACCAGGATGTGCCCTAATATAAAGCAATGGTGTCTGAATTAAATCCGTTTATCGGAGTCTCGACATCTCGGTGACCATGCAATTAGGCTTCGCACCTGTGACCACACCCTTAATAAATATTCTCAATATCCTCAATAATCTCATGTGGAATCGATTCGCACCCATCCCCGTTGTTGTAAAAATTAAGATATACTGCCGTGAAGGCCCAAATGCCGTACTATCTGAGATTCTGTCATTTTGGCTTTGGAGAACAGTGTAGTCGTCAACACATGGGTCAAGTAGACTTAACCCATAAAGCGCTGAAATATTTTTGTATAGACCATGGAAACCAAATGGGTTTGTTCAATTTAAAATCATCATAAATGTCTTAGTTAGCTCTTTCCGCTTCATTTCAATACCTATATGTTATGGTTTTACAGCCATTATAACTACTTTAATTCTTTTTACGGGCGTCAGATGCTGATGTATAAAGACGGTCTCCGCGCGGACAGGGTTAACCCTTGTCATTCTATTTCCATATAATTATTAACGTTTTCAAAGCAAGTTTTAAACCAAGTAAGAGGTAGGTAACATTGGTATACAATTTTGTGGCAGATAGTCATAATAATGTTGATCACATAAATTTATTTGCGAGATTACTGCGAGATTTTCTTGCGAGATTTTCATGCATTTAAAGGTGATCTATCACCCCTTATATAGTATGAATAAATTTGTGACAAATAAATCAAAGTTGCCACAAGATGGGGCACAAGTGTTTCCTTATATGAAGTGATTGGCTACCATGTGACCCTCTCGAGGGTCACATGATAGCCAATCACCCCCATATATGGGGTGATTGGCTATCATGTGGCCTCTGAGAGGGTCACATGATAGCCATTCACCCCATATAAGGACATATTAATTATTCATACCATATAAGGGGTGATAGATCACCTTTAAAGAGCTAAATTTTTCGTCGTCTGAAGCTGGAATTGCATTGGCAATTCCAGCCAGTACTCATGATCGGTACACCAGGGAAGCACAATCGGGTTGGGTGCTGTGCCCAAGGACACAACATTTTTCACTATCTTGATGAGGCTATTTCCCTTTAGTTAATTATAATTAGTTAATTATAATTAGTTATAATCACTTTTGAATCAATGCGTTTTCAAATCTGGTTTGACGTATTAACCTAGGAATGAAGAGAAATGTTTAACTATATCGATGTCGTTCGCCGCAAACACAAGACGTTGACCCAATGTTGGCCAAGCGTCCACGACGCATATCCAACATTAAACCGCCGTTGGGCCAACGTTGTGCGTTGGCTAGGTTATAAAAGAAGTTAATCATGTACGTCATGGAGAGGGTACTGCCTCAAGGACACTCAGGTCCTTGTCGCAGGCATGTTTAGTGTTCATAAATATGGTACATTAACCCTATCAGTGTCCAAAGTGCTTATCGATATTAGTCGTTGCTATTAGCATATTATATATAATTTTTATATTACAATTCTTGGCGCTTACTCAGTGCAAATTGTAAATGATTAATCTGAAATCAAACAAACTGTAACTAATTTTTACCAACTTGCGGTTGTAGGACGCGGTAGCAGGCCTAAATAGAACATTTTCAAGTTTGCGAAAATTTAAAATAATAAATTTAAAATTTCATTTCGGACGGATAATAGTAGAAGCAATGTAAAGCAAATTCAAATCCACAAGTAAATTATTATTTATTTAAGGCGCGTTGTAGTAGTTTGTTCTGAAAATTCCACCTTCAAATGCATAAAAATACTACAGAACATGGTTGTTATTGGTTGAATTGGTTGACCAAGGGTTGGTATAATGTTGGTCCACAGTTTTCGACGCTTAAACCGCTAAATTATATCTATTTAAACCATGGAGTCCAAAGGGTTTTTTAAATCTTAAATCATCATAAATGTCTTACTTAGCTCTATCGGATTCATTTGAATACCTAGGTTAAGCATCTGTGCATGGGGCCATTATATATATTTTTACTCTCACTGTGCGGGGATCGACTTTAGTCGTCAGAATCTGGATCGACTTTAGTCGATCCCCGCGCTGTAAGGGTTAAACCGCTAAGCGCGACTATAGTCGTTTTTAATCTATTGTTTTAACAGGTTGAAGCACAGTTACTGAGAATGAAATGCCCGCTTAAACATGAATAAGATTTGCACATTTTTGGTCGCACATTAAACAATATGAGTAATTTTCACACACTTGAAGTTGTGGGTCGCGGTAAATGAAATGAATTGAATGGGATTTTAGGCCACCTTTGTGCACATGTGGGCTAAGTTGGGCCAGGAGAACCTCCTGAGGATGAGGAGATGAATGGGATGACACTGCCTAGCCGTGTCGTCCTCTCTGAAGCCGTGGATTGATGTATTTGCTTTACCCGAAAAGTTCAACATGGCGGTGACTGAGAGCCACCTCGAGCCACCTCGAAAAATATTAATATTTTTTTAATGACTGTGCGACCTCTGAGCTGAGCATGCGGGCATGAAACTGAAATGTTACTGATTTAAAAAAAACTATTTTCGACCTGATTATTCAGGGACAAGTCTTATATATGGCCGTCCAAAATATGTCCCACGATTTTGTACGGGTTTATCTGTCAGGTTTCAGCCACTGGGGCTAGACACTGCCCTCCAGACACAAAATTCGAAATCTGAGCCCTGGCGGTCTGAGGTCGAACACACTACCTTTTGGTCACGGAGGCTCCCCACAATATTGAATCTTAACGAGTGAGCGGGGAAGAAACATTTCTTTGAAACGTGAATGCCAGAGCGGGGTTCGAGCCCGCGATCTCCGATTTTCCAAGCACGCAGCTTTAACCACTACACCAAGGCCCCCGCCCTCGCAGCCAGAGACACAACGTCAAGTGGGTGAAAATTAAAATTATTTAATTTAGCGGGTTAATGGTTAAAGTACACCTTGACTAACAAGTGACGTAAATGCCATGTCACACTTGGCCGAGCTGAAAAACGGACATCACTGGACACCGCCACCGAAGAGCTACAGGATCCAATATGGAAGAATAACGAGCACATACAGGACATATACAGGAGAAAAAGAAGTACTGACGGATGTAGCGAACATCACCGAACATAAAACGAACAGTTGTCCGGTGATGTGTGCTGCTGAGTCCGTTCAGGTGTGACAGGGCCATTAGTAATGCAAAAAAATGAAAATGGTTCTTAATACAATACCATACTGCAGTACAAAGCCAAAAGGCAGTGACTGATAACTTTGGCTTAATGCAGAACACTGCTCTGTGAAGTCTAAAAATGCACTATCTGCTCACCTGTGAAGTAAGCAGATACTGTCTTTTGACTTTGCGCGGCAGAACAGCACACTATGATACGTATAATATTGATTAGCATTTGCCTCCGGTAGGATAATATTTGCCAGCGACCTTGCCCCCCCCTTTCAGGCCGTGCGGCATCTTTAACATGTTTAACAAATGGCGTCTTGACCTCGAATATTTCCACAAATAGACTAGCTCTTGTCACACCTACCAGAACGAGGCCACGGCCTCGCTGCTGACGTGACGAGCAAGGCGTTCTCTAATTGGTGGGCGTTTTATTGACTTGTATCAGGACGAGAATGTCAGACCAATGTTGTTTTATTGTGGGCAAGCATCGTAGACGGTTGAACGGCATTAAATATTAAAAAGCAAGCAGAGAAAATTGAACCAATGCTGTTTTACTTTTGGGCCAGCGTCGTAGACGGTGAACCAACAAAAAAACGACATTGGCTCAACATTTCTAGTTTTCTTTTGTGTCCATACACACTGATATAACTCCTCTAATATAGTAACAATGGCCAACAGTGATCATCATCTGGTTAGATTAGTGCCCCGGAACTTGATTAGACTTGGTATATTGTATTCCCCATTCAATTAACCCTTTAACCGCCGGTGTCGTCCATATTCGTTTTTTTACATTTTTTATTAGCATATTACATATCAGCTTTTAAACCTGTTAAAAGATAAAACGTGATAATAATCAGCAAGATTTAAAATTTGTTGCCCTCCAACTTGTCAAATCTGAATAATTTTCACTCACTTGAAGTTGTGGATCGCGTCAGCGAGACACAACTTCAAGTGGGTGAAAATTCCAATTGAATAATTTGGCGGCTAAAGGGTTAACACTTCATCTGCCACAGTTCACATTAACCATTTCAGTGCGGGGACCGTCTTTATACTGCAGAATCTGACGTCAGTAGACGGCAGATTCTGCCGTATAAAGACGGTCCCCGCATTAAAAGAGAAAAATATTTATAATGTCCGTATAGTCGTATACCATGATAACATAGGTATAGCTAACTAAGACATCCATGATGACTTTAATAATAGCATATTGCAAATTGAAAAAAACCCATTAGGTCTCTTGGTTTATATAGGGTTAATTTAATATGAGCATATGACTTTCGAAAAAAACCTGTTGACACACTTTGTGGTTCTGCTGATAGAACACCAGGATCTGTCATTACCAAGTTTAAATCTTCACATAACATAGGGTTTTCAACGTTCAGTTATAACAGTTGTGCTAACAGTGTAAAGGTGCGGCCCCACCGAACGCCGCCCGCGCCGCGCGTTAAGAAACGCGGCGCCGTGAAAGATAAACTTTTCCCAGCTTTCATTTCGCGGTGCAGCGCGGCGCGGCGCAGCGCGGCGCAGCGCGGCGCGGCTTGCAGTGTAGCCCCTGCTATGATAAACAGTAAAGTTTATCTTTTTTTACCGCGCCGCGCGGCGTGCGGCGCGGCGTTCGGTGGGGCCACCCCTACTGATTTTTTTCGGCGCCGCGCAGCGCAGCGCGGCGCAGCGCGGCGCAGCGCGGCGCGGCGTTTGGTGGGGCCGTAGCTAAAGGGATATTTTTGAGGCGTGTCGCGAGGCACTCCCACAGAAAGTACGCAATGCGATATGGAATGGATTATTTTTTACAACCAGAATGTCTGATACGAGAAGAATGGTTTATATCTTATCTTTAGCTTTACCCAAGCTGAGAACATAATATACACGTTTTAAACATAGTTTCGCTACAGAAAATTACATAATTATATACGAACAAAGCCGCACAAGACATATTTTGTACATTGGGTAACACTGCCAACGTAGAAGATGAAATTCATTTTGTATGTCATTGCCATTAAATTGTATATAATAATTTACGTACAAATTTGTATGAAGCCGCTATAGCTATAAATACCAACTTCTTTAACTTTACTGCCGAGATTAAATTTGTCTTTCTTTTAACCGAGTCCACTGTATGTAAACTTTGAGGCAGATATATCACACAAGCCTGGATAATCCGCCAAGAAAAAGTGTATCAGTGGAAAAGAAACATATTTTGAATCACCGTCTCTATTGCTATTGTTAATAATTTTATTTTTATTATTAAATTGTAATAATATTATTTCTGAACGGACTAATAAGCCTGATCGGGCTGTGTACATTAATCAGTGTATTTAGATATTATGTATCAGTAAAATGTATTCTTCGTGTCAGTATCCCAGAAAACACGATACACTGAAACGATGTTGTAATTGAGATAGAGACGGGGGACACCTAGTGGCTGAGCTGAGGATTCAACCAGCTGAGACTGACTGGCATTGGAATGTAATGCCCCCCCATCTCAATTGCAGGAAAAGGGGGGGACGTTGCGCATTGGCAGAGCGCCTGACAGCCTCGTCACTCATGCATAGTTCCGGGATCGAACACCGCTGATCCTATGTGGGGATTTCAGAGAAATATCCTTGTTGCTCGCTTCTCAAAAACTCTAAGCGATCACGCTATTGACGGCATCATTGTGAAGGGTATCGATACGACGTTATTTTCGTGCAGAGTCACGCGCTGCGTGCTCCCTTGTGAATTGCCGACGAGCGTGCATTAACCGTAATGATTTTCTCAGTCCATTCATTTCTCAAACAATTTTCATTACATTTTACTAGCACTAATTATTTCTAGTCATGCGGCCACTATCATGGATAATCTGCAAAATTTTACAAAAAAATGAAATGAATCGGCCTTTAGGCCACCTTTGTGCACATATAGGCTAAACTGGGCCAGGAGAACCTCCTGAGGATGGTGAGATGATTGAGATGACACTGTCCTCCAGACACAGGATTCGAAATTCGGGCCCTGGTGGTCTGAGGCCGAGCACGCTACCTCGGTCACGGAGGCTCTCCACAATACTGTTTCTTCCCTGCTCACTTGTAGTGCGTGGGCCTGAGTGTAGTGGTTAGCACCGCTGCCTTTCACGCCAGAGTTTGGGGTTCGGTTCCCAGTCTCGGCGGTTTGAAAGAAACAAAAAATGTTTCTTCCCCATCCACGTGCAAATTTTTAGAACATATTTCAGCAGTTAGGGCATTTGGCAATCAGATAAAGTTGATGGTGTTTTAGAGTGACATCGTTACGCTTGTGAAATCTCCTTACAATTGTTTAACCCTTTGAGTCCTCACGATGCAATAATGCATCATTTTAAATCTAAAAAAAACAGACTTAATTTCCCTACAACCAAGAGCTGAAGAGTTTTAGAATGAAAATCCCCATGAAACTGGTTTACCAATACATGGCAATTTCCTTCAATTTCCCACCCACTTCAAGTCATCTTCATTCACTACAAGTCGAGAATTGCGGCAGCAATTCGCGGCTTGTAGTGAATGAAGACGACAATAGTAAATTCAGGTTTGAAAGGGTTAAAGTATTTACTG